>JASFAT010001666.1:0-58441 GCA_031353405.1 Baronia brevicornis
AAAAGAGCGTTGCGTTGCTCTCCTTGTTGCGTGCAAACCACCGGGTGAGGCCCAGTAAAGCGCCCGCCAACAGAGAGAAACGCACTGCTTGTTTACGGGTATGGAACCCGTAAATCGTGATCGCGTAGGCCGCGAGGGAGTGCGAGCCGGAGCTCAAGCACAAAATGTCGAAAAACACAGGCTGCTCTCCTCCGAGAGGAGGGCGCAAGAGCGTTTCGGAAGTACGTCCGCACAGTCCGACGGATCGGAGGCGAATCATGAACAAATATGAATAGACAACATTTGTTTATTCTGATGTGAAAATTTATTGCGTGATCGTCAAGATGACGAAGTTCTTTTTTCCCGTGACAATAAGACTACACAAGCACGTGTGTTTCCCAATATTAAGCATATAATATTCATCAGCCCTCCAGTGTAAGATTTGCACGTCAGACCTACTTATAGTCTTTATAAATTTATAGAAAATTTACATACCATCTCCGTGAACACATTTATACATATTTTGCATTGTTGCTTTAATAGACAAACGGAATGCATGTTCGAGTAATTGATCAAAACGCCTTACATATTTAACCCAGTGTTCGGCCATCTGTTGAAATCCATAAATGTAGTAATTATCTTAAAATATAAAGAATGTCAACTTATTTTTTTTATAGTTACTTGAGCTATATATGTTTCAAACCCTTCATAAACTATAACAAGATAAGTTATTATCTCTTTGTACATGTCTAAAATTTTTGCAGCTGCTTCTGCTTCCATAGTTCGCAGATCTTGCCGAAGATCCTTAATATCAAAAACGTTGTAAATGTCAAATTCTATAAATGGTGTATCACATATCTTTTCCATTATTTTCACCAAATTTATGTTACAACTTTTATACGTTGTTAAGAAATCTTGCAACTGGAAAAATATTTTAAAGTTGAAAAGCACAATTCTATGTGATTAATACATACTAAAATATTATTTCAATATAAGTATAATTAGAACTTACTTCTCCGATTTGTGTAACGCAATCTGCAATATATGCATCGGACATAGTGGACGTCCAAGTCAATTTTAAAATTCCTGGTTGTACTTTCTTTTCACAAGCCTAAAAAAATTGCTGTTTTAAGTGATTTGTTACATTTGTATGGAAATTATGCGTTACTTTAAAAATTATAAGACCAATATGAATAATTTATAATTGTATTAGGTTTAAAATAAATTTAAAGTAGCAATAGCTCTGTTGCTTAGAATTGAGACTACGATCTGATGTTGTTAGGTCATATCTTTGGACTAGTAGTGTGAACCAATTTCAACAAAACAATTGGAATGATATTAAATTATTGCTAGTCTTCCTTAAAAAACTAATTTAGTGTAAAATTTTACAAAAGTTTATAAAAATATGCCACGTAAGGGCAACTAAAAAGTTCTACTATTCATTCATTTGCATTAATGCCTTTCAAAAATTCTACTAAAAATATTGCCAAACATATGATGTACAAACACTGGATAATTGTCATTTTCAGAGTAACAGCTGTTTTAACGTATGTCATAGTAGTGTCAAATGTCTTTCGACTCAACCAAAATAATAAAACAACAATTGTAGTATTTTTAATTTTTATTTTGTAAAATTCTATTAATGATAGTTTAAAATATCAAATAAGGGGTATGATAAAAATATATCAAAATGAATTTAGGAGATCCAGAGCTGGAACTTATTGACCCTACACCAAACGTGCATACCCTATTTATACATTTCGATAATTTATTTTTTTGGACTAAACTAGCCAGTAGAGCTGTGGTACGTTGGAGTAAAAGAATGTATTCCTGCGCTGGGATTTGTTCGTAAGTGTCCTACTCCTTGTGCTTTTGAATTTTGAGAATTTTATTAACCATAGTTATTTTTTTTAAATTTTTATTATATATATTGAGACTGGATGCGCGTAGCCGAAGATCGGGCTAGGTGGCGCGTCTTAAGTGACGCCTATGTCCAGCAGTGGACTGCCGCGGGCTGATATTGATATTGCGCTCAAAGACCAAAAGTGCTCACTGAGAGAAAAAACAGTCCACAATATATTGTGGTCACTGAAAAACAAAATTCGTGTTACGAAAACTCTGAGGACGCTCGGTGACAATCAGATAGAGAACACATCAGAATTTGTGTCGGGGTTCTCATGTTATATGATCACAGCATATAAGAGTAATGGAGAAAAGCCATGACACATGAAATCATTTTAGATAACACACAGTGCTATCTGAGACGGGTCCTACTAGTCTCGTAAAATAGAACCGGTCGTCACCCTTGTGTCTAAGCTCAACCCTAGCCACACATCCATTGGCATGGCACACCATGCTATATTTGTCATTATTAAATATAATAACAAAAAAGACTGTTGTTAAATAAAAGGACATTTGTTATTTACTGGGATCACTACACAATACACAATAAATTGATTTTGAAGCTTAATGCTTAAGCTTAAAAAATCAATTTATTAAATAATAAATTATTGAACACAAATTATTTATCATTTGAAATTACTTATAATTTACTTAAAATGATATCATTAAAAATTTCTTCAAGTAATAAAAATATTTAACATGAACAATTGATTATTGGTAAACAACAATGTACTAAAATTATTTACTTGTGTTAGAAATCACTTTTGTTATCAAAAATAAGTATTTGACTGCTATTTATTTTAATAGGAACTATTACTGTGATATTTTGAGTTGCATTTTATGTTCTTTGAGCGACATTTGCACTTTTTATCAATACAGTATCTTTTGCAGTGGCACATTTTAATGCCATGCTGACTTCCAGGTGATAACATTGATGCTGAGCAAAGTGTTAACAAAGTTGAGGGTACATCACAAAAGTTGATTTTAGACACTGTGCACTCATTATGTGCATAAAGTCTGGCGAATAGACCTTCCTTGTTTCCTAATTGATAGGAGCCTGATGGATTAATGCTCATTATAACACACAAAACATTCCTGAGAGCTGCACATCCTCTACCAACTTCTGAAACTCTTACTATTACATTAGATTATTAATGGAGTCAGGCGTTACTTTGCGGAAATCCATCACAGTCAAAAGTTTTACCTAGCTAACATCCACAACAAGTAAAACAATAATAGAAAATTAATAATGTGTGTTTTTCTGCTCGATGAAGTGGATCTATTTGGAACTTAAACCAAAAACTTACTGAAATACACTATACACAACACCAAACACACATTACCACTTTTCCATCTTGTAAACGACATGTGTTTCGCCTCAACACGAGGCATCTTCAGGTATAGTAGACTCTACGGAAGACAACCAAAAAATCAATACTTTTCGGTTGTCAAGAAAACACATTATTAATTTTCTGTTATTGTTTTACTTGTCGCGGATCTTAGCTAGGTAAAACTTTTGATTCTTACATTACAACCAATTCTAATAGGAGGAAATTTTGAGTTAGATGGAGAAATCATTCTGTTTGCCTGTTGCTGTAGACCTGATTTAGCACATTCTCTTTCAAACTTTATGCTGTTTTTTCTGAAACAGAGCTTGCAAGTTACATTTGCTCCAATTTTTTTATTCTCATTGCTTTCTCCACAGATAAAGTGTATATATTCATGACAGTCTAAGCATTTGTGAGCTCCTGGTGTCTCATTTTTACAAACAGCACATAACTTCAAACTTTCAGCTTTTCCTAAATCAATGAGGTTCCTTGATACTTCTATAACCTCAGTGATATCTTCCATGTTTGAATTCTGTATTTTGTCAACTCTGTTTAACTGTTCATCACTTTCTATATTCTTCTCGTTTTCTTCAACAATGAAAATTGGTAGTATCTTTCATTTTTGATGAAAGATACTATATAAGATTGACCAATTCTTGTAGTTTCTTCAGTTTCTATGGCATGCGATGCATCATATGGCAAGCGTATGCATCACTAGGAATAGATCAATCTGCAAGACCTATTTTTTGTGGTGATCCAACCATAGCTTCATAAAGACTCAAACAATACTATTATACTACATAAATGCCTTTTTTTATTGTTTATAACTATTATATGTAATTGTAAAAACTCGTATTTTTTATAAGTTGTGTGATATTATTATAATTATAAGTCTATTAATATGATGTATTTTATTTTATATATATTTTTTCAGTATACTGTTATTTGAAGGACATATTGTTGGACTCGATCAATAAATACGGTTGTATTTTTTTTTCTAGTTATGAGGGTAGAGGAGGCCTTTGTGACATTGCACTTAGCGAACCTCTATTGAAACTGCGCCCAAGAAAGGATTTGATTGAAACCTTACTACACGAGATGATTCACGCGTTCCTATTCGTCACATGCAAAGATCAAGACCGTGATGGACATGGACCTAACTTTAAGGCCCATATGCACAGAATTAACAATTTGGCAGGGGTCAATATAACTATCTACCATGATTTTCACGATGAGGTAATTATAAATTCAATAATATAAGAAATTGTGTCAATTTCATTTATCAAATATAACTTTTATAATACTTTTACGATAATTTTTATAATACTAGACGAGCTATTGGATCAGTGGCGGGGCTCTCCGCCCGCGGAGTCAATGGTCAAGGCCCGCATCGGAATAAATATATGTATAGATTTACAAATATTTATTCCTTGTCTGGTAACCCCGCCAATCCGCATTGGACAAGCGTGGTGGGTTAACGTCCGCTCCTCCAGAAATGCTCAACAACAGATCCACTTGTCTCTTTTTTGCCAGTAACTGATGCGGTAGTTGATACTCAAACATTATTCTATATAGTCTCAAAGACAACCAGGAAAAGTAGAATTAATTAATTTAATTTAAATAGAAGAGGAAGAAAAATATGTGAAGCAAACCTGAACTTATATAAGTCATGTTTCTGGTATGCCCAGTCATATATGGCTTGCTTTATATAAAAATATATGGATGGCTTTATATAAAAACAAAGATAGCTAACAGTAATACTAGTGGTAAGACATGGTGGACTTTGCATACACCAACCAATCTGCCCAGCATTGATTATGGAAAGACCGTCCCTACACTGGAGAGGCCTGTATCATTGGTATGATAATTAGTAAAACTGGCTTGACTGACATAGTGCTACAGCCTCACAGAACATTATTAATTGGTAGCATTTTTCGGTGGTTCTTATGAAACGCAGGAAACGTTTCTTAAGAAAACATTTGGTTATTATTTTACCCATTACAAAATCTCTAAACAATGTTGAATTTGTTTCTACAATGTATATGATTGTAGAAAAATATGATTTAAGCCATAGTTTTTTTTAAATTAATTTCAGGTGAAACTGTACCAGACGCACTGGTGGCGTTGTGATGGTCCTTGTCAGTCCAGAAAACCATATTTTGGTATTGTTCGCCGCACCGCAAACAGACAGCCTGGACCTAAAGACTTTTGGTGGAAAACCCACCAAAGAACATGTGGAGGTAAGTTCGTTAAAATTAAAGAACCTGAAAACTATGGAAAAAAGAAGAGTTCCAAACCCAATGTCGATATCACGAAATTTATTAATAACAATAAAATTGTTAGCAATAAGAATGTACCACAAGTTAACCAGAAACCTCCAAAGGGAATATTGAAAGATTTTAATAATGTACCTGATAAACCTAATGTAACTATAACAAATAATGATACTAATACAGTTGTGATAAAACAGCAAGGAAACCTATTTAGCCCTCAAGTTAACAAAAAGGCTGCTCCTATTTTCAGTGGCAAAGGGCAAGCAGTAGATAATAGTAAACCTAGAAGAAACTCTGTAAATATTGTGGAGACTGTAAGAAATGTGTGGGTAAACAAGGAATTTCCCAAATTGCAGAATAGCCAAAATAATAATAGCCTGATAAAATCAAGTACTAATTCTTTAACGACTAACAAATATAAACACGAAAGTGATCATGTCAATTCTCCCCCAAGTAAAGTTAAGAAAATTGATGATTATTTCAAAAAGGTTGCGACTTCGATTTTGAAAGATGTGTACGGCGAAGATTTTAAAGTAACTCAATCTAAAATTAATAACAAGGTGATTGTGAGTACATTTAACGTGGAGTTAGTCAATTGTCCAATATGTAATGCTAAAATAAATAATAGTATTATAAATAAACATATAGATGAGTGTTTAAATAAAGGACTTATAGAAACACTGTGTACAAATAATCCAAGTGGTGATAAAGATGAAACTAAATCTGTGATACCTAATAATGTTAATAGGAAAGAATTAAAAGAGCTAGTTGGTGTTTTGACACCAATCCCTCTATTTGCAACGAAACAAAAGAGCACACCTTCACATTCTGACATAAAGAAAGAGAAGATCGACAATTTAATAGATTTAACCGTTAGTAGTGCTAACAATGAAAAAATGTTCACTTCTGCAGCGTTAGTGAATTCTTATTTAAAATTTCCCGACGATGGTGTAAAAAGAGAAATAATGATAGCAAAGAAGATAAACAATGAAAAGCAGGTAGAGGTAAGTAGTAATTGTGAACGAACAAAAATAAAAAATATTAGCTCTCATCAACAAGAAATCCAAAATCCCAAAGTAGAACCAGAGATCAGTAATGAACCAGCCATGCCAGTTGAACAAAAATGTCCCTGCTGCGGAAGCAAAATTGATAAACCAATAGAAGAACATCTAGACGAATGCCTTGCGTTCTTTGATAACAATACTACAGTACCAGAAGAAGGTGCCTCTACTAGTTTTGCAAATGAAACTATACTCATAGATGATGATGATTTTGACATTTTCGATGAAACTTTAACTCTCAATGCTACAGGAACCAAGTATCCTTGTCCTTGCTGCCTCAAAATGGTGGAACAAACAGAAATGAATCAACATTTGGATATATGTCTATCATGAATTAATTATTGTTGTTAATTAATAATATTTGAATTTGTTTAATAATAAATAATAAAGACTGATTACAAATTATGAGTTGCTTATAAGGAAACGTTTACGTTATAATATAAAATAAATGGAAATAATTAGTGTTGTACATTTTCCCAGTAAACTTTATGAAATTTCTATAATCTCAATTCTCTGTCAGCCGCCCTGTGCGAATCGTCGCACCATCTAGCAAGGAGGCGTCCCACACCACGTTTGTCAAGACGCGGTCCCCACTCCAGCACTCGTCTACTCTAGCGGTTGTAAGGTTTCCGAAAAACGTGGTCAGCCCATTACCACTTTACACAGTTTACTAATTCGAAAGACAGTGTCAGTGACTTTTATTCTATGGTGGATTTCTTCTTTCCTGACCATATCCACCATAGAAACTGCGAGCATAGCTCTCTGAGTGGCTCTGAGCTTGTGAAGCAAGCGAACTGCCGGTGTCCACGGTTCGGCCCCGTAAGAGAGTATATGAGTAGGTAAGATATACTGGTCGAAGAATTCCTTAAAATTTTCTTGTGACTGTACGACTTCGAGTCCAAACCAAGGTCTGGATTCCCCAAAGAGAGCTATAGATTGCTTTTAGCTCTTTTTGCTATCCCAGGATTTAGTAGTCTTCGTTGCCATCGTCATGGTATATCTTCTAGCTCACAACTAGCATACCTTCTGTTTATGAATCTTTCTGAGGAAGCTGTACGATATTTCTTAGCGAAAAACTAAGTAATATATGCTATCTACTTACGAATATCAGCGGTTTAAAAAGCAGTCTCTCTTCGTCGGAGAGCGAGTCCAAGATTTGATTGTAGCCTTTCACCACAGCAAGCACATTCTCATATACATATAGCAACGTCTTACTCTTCATGTATACCTTTATAATAATCGTTATATTTAAATAATTTGAGGTGAAACAAGGTGAAGAGTACATCTAAAAGCTGTCATACGTACAAATGTTAGTAAACTTATATAAAATATTCAAGTCAATTAAAAAGAAGTGAAAAACAAATCAAAAAATAACACTAACAAATACTTCCCGCCAAATTACTATAGTGACGTTGTGTTTTTATTTCATTTTTATAATCTCATGTTATTATCAATTATATTCTTTAATTGTGGTGGCCTTTTACTCAGTATGGTTTGATTGAGGCGTAGAAGTGAAGAGAAATGAAATAAATTCATTTCTCTTCACTTCACTTAATTTAAGTGGACTATAAAAGTCCATGCAAGTTTTGGTAGAAAAGCCACCATTTTATAAAGACATCGTGACAAGCTGAATTTAAATTTCTCGATACAGATACTCGATATTATTTTACTTGACAATGGCATAATAGTTATAGCTAATTGCCATAATGAATAACTTGAGAGTATTTTATTAAAAAGATAAATAAAACTTTTGACTTTTTTTTCACATATATTGTTTTAATCTCGTAAACTAACCACACTAACACATATGTTACTTTACCAGAAAATATCACTAGAGTGTGCGTTTGTGTCACGGAAGGGCGAGATGTTCTATCTTATTCTGTATGTTCTATGTCAATCCATAGTAATGCGGAAGTATAATTAAATTTTACAATTTAAATTGTTAAAAATCGCGAACGTTAAGAAAAATCGGTTTATCAAAAAGGGCATATAATTTATTATTTAATATGTGTTGACAAATGGCGGATTTATCGTTAGCCAATAGCGATTGCGTCCAAGCAACAGTTTCAACTGTTCAACAGGAAAAAGCCTCCTTCGCATGCTTCTTTATCTAATAAAAAAGGCATTTTTCGATACGACTGGAATGAATTTGTACGAGTGTCTAAAGTAAGTTGAAATGAGATCATACCTGATAAGCGTGAATGGGAATATCGAGACCCATATTCTCCCAATGAGACGCCTCCTTACACAAATCCAGGATTTGTCTAAAAATAAGCAGTAGTAACAATTAGCACAGCACCTCCAATTTACATCAGTGACGTTATGTTTTTACATATTATACATACATACATATCGTCACGCCCGTCTCCCGTAAGGGTAGGCAGAGACCACAGATCTCCATCTGCTACGATCTCGGCATACTTCCCTTGCTTCCTCCACACTCATTATTCTCCTCATGCAAGCCCGCCGGTTGAGGGTACTCTTGACCTGGCCTTTCTTAAAAAGTTCAGCAATCTGGTCAAGGTACGTTTTTCGTGGTCTTCCTCTTCCGGCCCTTCCATCCACATTCGCAAGGTAAATTTCTTTTGCCAGTCGTCTTTCATCCATCCTCTCTATATGTCCAAAACATCTAAGCATCCCCTTTTCTACTTTTGTCACAACACCTTCTTTTACTCCACATCGCTCTCTTATATCTTCATTTCTTATTCTATCATTCAAGGTTACACCACACATACTTCTTAATGCTCTCGTTATGTTTTTAATCTTATATTATTATTAGTTATATTGTTTAATTTTGGTGGCGTTTTAAATAATATAGTTCGATTAAGGTGTATAAGTGAAGTCATATGAAATAAATGCGTGTATCGTGACTTTTTAAGTTGACTGAAAATGTCCATAGAAAGTTTTGGTAGAATAGCCGCCATTTTATCCAGACAACGTGACAAGCTGACTAGTTAGTTACATTTCAAGAGATTTGATATTATTGTATTATACTTGAAACTGGCATAATAGTAGTTAATTGCCATCAAAGAAAAAGAAATAATACCAAAAGCGACGTGTCATTGCAATACCATTGCTTGGAATCAATAAGCGAAATGTCCTCTGGTTCACTCACACGTCCATGTTGCACTCCATTAGCCCCGGGTGTTCGACGCTTTTACGCATCAAGGTTCTGTTCAAGCCGGCGCCGCATCGCTCGTCCAGGTTATGCTGTGGCATAAAAAAATCATGAGTTGTCTGGTGAGTCACTTAGGCGTACAATGCTTGGTTGTTCAGTACAATTATCGGGACAGTTAATTTTTGCACTCCAAGCTTTTTTCATTATTTGAAATCGCATTCGCAGCGATGAGCTGGATTCAAAGGGTGGCCAATAACGAGGTTTTCCAACAAGTCAAGCAAAAATGTGAACTTTTGCAGACCATCAAAGGTGGAAAAGTTGCTTATCTGGGTCATATCATGAGAAATGACAGGAACAAATTGCTGCATCTGATCATGATGGGAAAAATCGCGGGCAAAAGACAAGTTGGTCGAAAAAGAAAGTCTTGGCTACGTCATATCAGGCGGTGGACCGAGACAGCGAGTGCTCCAGAACTGCTGCACCTCGCGAAGGAGGATGAAAATTGTGCTGAATTGGCTGCCAACCTTCGCAAGTCGGAGAGGCACTCTTAGAAGAAGAAATTTATTCGTTATTGATTAAGCCATAGTTTCACATATTTTATTCTTTTCATATCAATGTAAGGTTACTTTGTTAAAAGAAAGTGAGCAAAAGTTGAGAAAGGAATGCTTAAATGGTTTGGGCATATAGAAAAGATGGATAAAAGTCGACTGGCAAAATAAATTTACGTTACGAATGTGGATGGAAGGGTCGGTAGGGGAAGACCATGAAAAACATACCACTTGACCAATTTGCTGAAGTTTTTAAGAAAGGCCAGGTCAAGAGTACCCTTAATAGGCGGGTTTGTATATTTTTTCCTTCGTCTTTCCGTTCCGACTATTGTGCCGACTATTTATCCGACCGACACTATGTGCTTAAACCATCTAAGCATCCCATTTTCTAGAAATTAAAATATACCGTCCACGAGATCCATAGTTCCCTGATGCCGACGTCGATGGCTCCGGTCAGCCTGTTCACGTGCATTATCACATCCTCCGAGTTGCTGCACTGCATCATCCAAACCGACGCGTCTGTCATCACCTGTCAAGATGAGAATTATTCGAGAGGTAACGCTTTGCAAAGTATTGCCATGGCCATTTGCCCACGCAGTTTCCAGTTATTTGGAATCGGCAAAACAAGACTTCTACAAATTCAATATGTGGGCCTATCGGCTATCTCAATATTTACTTCCTTAATCATATCACCTCATACAAGAGGACGAGTGAGAGAGAGGACAGTATAGAGATACTGTTCTCTTTCACTCGTCCTCTTGTATACCTTGGCCTGTATACATTTACCAAATCAGTATGAATATAAATATATAACGATGTAGTATAATAAGAAAGACCGATGGAAAAGCGAGAGAAGTTTGACCTCCAGCTCTACGCCTATCGAAAGAAGGTTAGTCTTTAGTAGTATAGTGCCTATATTCCCAGACGAAATAAAAAAAATTTGTTTGGCTTTCCCACAAATTCTATACCATAGTTTCCCAACGGGGGCGTTGCCGCCCTTACTGGGCGCTGGTGCTAACAGGTCCAAAGGCAAATGGGGGGCGTTATGAAATACCTCTGTTTCGTGGACAGTCAGAACGTTTTCTTAACTAAGTTTCGCGACAAGTAAGCTTACTACCTTAGCTAAGTAAAAGTTCTGATTGTCCACATAGTAATGGATTTCCGCCAAGTAACGCCTGATTCCATTAATCATCTCTATTTTCATGAAAAAACATTTTTTCTTGTAAAGGGACCGCCCCTTTAATTCATAAAAGATTGGGTACTTATGTTCATAGACTGACCTAATACTATCCAACTACTCTCCCTCACCTAACTACCCTATATACGTTTCGGACTAACGTTACTTTCCACCATTTTGTATGGTAATTATCAGTCGATAAAAGGTAAATTACATTTTTTAAATAAATTAATCTGTTTTTCCTCATCTTCAAGACCAAAGCTCTCCCAGCAAACGAAGGAAGGTCGGATGGGTGTTGGCTGCGAGTGGATACCATGTCTTTCTTGGCCTCCTGCACCTCGTCACTGAACATACCCCACACCTGAAAAGTCAATCGATCAGAACGACATCAGAATCAACATCATCATAAACAGTCCATCCAGTCGTGGACCACCACCAAAGAAGATTTCCTCTAGTTGCCGCACTAGACAAACCGGTTGGTCATAGTTCCAAAAACTTGGATCTTACTGAAAGCCAACGCCAGGTGTTATAGCGAAGCTCCTGGCCTACGTTGAGTAAGAACTATTTTGTGATACAATAGATTATAAGGATATTTTCCTCTTTTTTAACGCTATATTTATCCTACTGTTTTTTTTATGGAATAGTAGGGCAAACGAGCAAGCGTGTCACCTGACGGAAAGCAATCAACGCCGTCCATAGACAATCGCGATACCGCAGGGGTCACGAAAGCGTTGCCGGCCCTAAACTGCTGGGTAGGGGCCTCCCTATTTCTGTAGGAGTAGACATTAAAAGTTTTATCCCTGATGAATTTTTCTGGAGCTTCTTTCCACGCACCACTACCCACATTGGAACCTTGGAAAAACAAGCCTACACATTTCCTAAAGGTCGGCATAACTTCTGCAATGCCTATGGCACTGCAGATGTCTATAGGCGGCGTTGATTGCTTTTCATCAATTTACATGTCTGGTCGTTTGCCTTCCTATCCCATAAAAAAAAGCCAAACCAGAAAGCGTGTTGTACATTTGATTATTAGCTCATGGTGAGTTACCTCTGCAGTTTTCCTTTTAAATATACGCTTCAAATTCTTCCTTTTCGAATAATTGTACAGCGAGTATAGAGCCAGGACAGCTTCTTCTACATGATTAACGCCTTCAAACACAGACTCCACTAGATTCTCTATTATGATCTGAAAAATAAAAGTGGTAGTATTTACTTTCCATCGTGGGAAGCAGTAAAATAAAAAAGTAAAAAGCTTTGTCGTAAAGTCAAAGGAACAAAGATTAACTTTTATGAAGAAGAAAGCAAGCTGAATCAACTCTTCGGTCATGAAATCATTGTGCAATTCTATCACAAAAATTACGTTGGGCAGGTTATTTGAAACGGATGGTCTATTTTATTATAATTGATTATTGACATCACATAAGAAGAGGTCACGCGGAAGACTAAAGAAGAGGTGGAAGACCTAGGTTATAGAGCCATGATCCCAAGAGAAGGAGTAGTAAGAAATATTATATGACACACTATAAGTATTTTTCCATCTTGTTTAAGTCTATTTTAGTTCCACTGCTGTGTAGGGGCTTCCCCATTTCTATATGCTCTAGATATTAAAAGTTTCATCCCCACACCTGGATGAACGGCGATCCATATGGTAGGTTTTTCCCGAAACATCTTTTTACAACGGCATTTTCGAATCGATACCATTGGAACCTTCAAATAACATGCCTACATATCTTTTAAAGGTCAACAACGCCTCTGCGATATGCTATGGCTGGTGCTGATTGAGAAGAATATATGGAGAAGAATTCTGGAGAAGGCTAAACTTGTCCTTGTTTGTAGTGTCAGCGGAAGAAGAAGAGTAAGAAGAAAGAACATGTTGTCCCATATTACACAGCGCATAAAATATTATCCGCCAATCGACCAGCATTATCACAAACCTCTATATCCTTGATCGTGGTCCTGAACTGTAGGATGTCGTCGTACCAGGAAGGTGCTTGAACGTCCAGTATTGTGGGCGAGACACTGTGGACTTTGGCTAGAGCGCCGCGAAACATCCTCTCGATTTCGTTGCACTTCGCCTCAAACTGCTCGCCGCGAGCTCCGCCAAACGCCGGTTTGTTTATCGTTTCCAGTTCATCAATCCTGAAAAGAATAGAAGGCTTTCAGCATTCCAGTCATTCAATCATAAATTTTTTCAAAATAGATTAACATACATTCAAAAATGCCACTGCTTTGGAAACAACATTTTGATGCGCTCTGAGAGAGAAGAAACATCGCAAGAAACTCTCTCCAATAGATTATTAATAGATTCAGGCGACGACCTAATTAGTTCGGTACTACTACACAAAGTATTAATACTACACAATAGCCTCACCAGCTACCGCTGGATATCTTTTTAGCTGAAAAACCAACATAAACAGATAATAATAATGTGTTCTACTGGAAGAAGTGGATTTACGGGGAACTTAAACTTAATCTTACCGAAAAAACGGCCGCCAGCAAGTCTGGAACTTAAACCAAAAACTTACCGAAAATCGGCCATCGATCCTCCACCCACCAACCACTATACACAACACCAAACACACATTATCACTTTTCCATCTTGTAAACGACACGTGTTTCGCCCCAACACGAGGCATCTTCAGGTATAGTAGACTCTACGGAAGACAACCGAAAAGTAAAGCTTTTGAAAAGTCACTTTTCGGTTGTCTTACATAATATATATCCACTTAACCCAACGGAAAAGCACACATTATTAATTTTCTGTTATTGTTTTGCTTGTCGCGGATCTTAGCTAAGTAAAACTTTTGACTGTCCATATCATCAGGTATAGTATACTCTACGGAAGACAACCGTTAAGTGTCTTGCCATTATCAACATCAATAGTGCGGATCTTAGCTAAGTAAAAGTTCTGACTGTCCACATAGTAATGGATTTCCGCAAAGTAACGCCTGACTCTATTAATCATCTTTCTCAAAGGCGTCTGCTGTGCCCTTCTTGCTGTGCACCTGTAGTAATTACCGTTAATATGACAAGATAAATAAAAGAAACTATACCTTCCGAAAATAATCATGCAATTACACACATCCAACATGTCGAAACACCTTTGGATGAAAGAGTCTATATAGTTGAATATAGCTCCAATATCCAGGTCCCATGTCCCTGGGTTCTCGTCGCTGTGTGCCTCCGCCATCACTTCATATATCTCCCTGTACTTCTTGCAGCAATCTATACATTTGCTAAACTCTCCCAGAGCCTTTTTAGTTTGACCAGCATCAAACAGGTCCTCCAGCTGGATATAATTTCTACACAGAATTATGATCTGATTACTCAGCGCTTTGAACAGATTGGTTATGCGTGTTTCAGAGTTGTAGTACGGTGATTCCATCCAAATGAATCGGAAAAGGTTGATGATTTGGGGTACATGATTGGCGATTTCGTCCGGATCGACTACGCACTCCAAGATAGCGCAGGGTTGTTTTATCACTTGCAGAAATTCAATATTCAATGTCGCCTCCTTGATCTTTTGAACTATATCCTCGCATAGGGCTTGAAATTGATGTATAAAAGTCGAATGTGTGGTAACAAGTATTTTGGTAATGTGTCGGACCGCAGGATTCTGCAGCTGGTATAGCAAAGCGTTCAAATTCTCATCTGTAAAGGAAAAATCTGCTACAGTCAATGTTCTTCTGATAGCCGTAGCATCCGCATTTTTTTTATGAAATAGGAAGGCAACCGAGCAGGCGTGTCATTATCACCAGCATCATCTCATTATCACGTTTATCCTTTAAATAGGCAACGCATCGGCAGTGTATGGCTCTTTCACCAATAATATTAAACGTGTACCCAGATTGTTCGACCGCCATCAGTTGTCAGTTATCAAAGCCTAAGGGCCTAATTACATACGGCTGCCGTACAGTGAGATTACACTAGATCATATGAAGCGGATCGGCGGCGTAAAGCGGCGAGGTCGCGGCCGCTGTTTTTGCGGTTTTTCATCTGTTTTAGCCCTTATATACCGTGTAAGAGGATTGACAAAAAAACAAACGAAGATCTAACTAGAATCTACTAACGTCTATAAATCCAAAAGTCATATTCATCGCTTGGACACAACAGCTCCTGCTGCGAAGCCACGGACGCTTGATCCTCTATACACGACTTCATCTGATGGGTCCAGTAGACCACGACGCCCTCCAGTCTCTTGACCAGCTCTCTGTCAGCGCTGGCCTGTTCGAAGGATAGTTGTTGTCCCTCGCGTGGTATATAAAGCACAGTCAGGCCGAGCATTTTGTAATACATGTCCGTAAGCTTCGCTAGAAATGTATGTATCTGAGAGCAAAACTCACTCTTCACACCTGCAAACAATATCAGATCGTTTAATTTTTACAATGTCGTTAGGCCATACATACAGTGTTGTAAGGCCATACATACAATGTCGTTAGACCACACACACAATGATGTTAGGCCATACAATGTCGTTAGGCCACACATACAATGTTGTTAGGTCACACAATGTTGTTATGCCATATAATGTTGTTAGGCCATACAATGTCGTTAGACCATACAATGCCGTTAGGCTATACAATGTCGTTAAGCCACACATATAGCAGGGCTACCAGGCTCGAAATTTTTTTTTTATATACTCACGCCTATTCCCCGCAGGGGTTGGCAGAGACCACAGAGCTCCATCCGCTACCATTCATCGCAGCGAAACGGCTCTTCATTGGTCGCTTCTCGCCCTTGTGAGAATCAGGACGTGACGGGTGACGAACCACGTCGCCGTCATTTTTCCACAAATTAGGTATATTAAATTCGTCTGAGGGAATCTCACGAGCCGCAAGGTAGGATGGAGGTCAGCTCCAGCAGAGCCCTGCATGCTGAGGTAAGGCATCATAGTACTCGGGGGAGCCCGATCCCGGGACGGTCGGCACGCTTGCGACTAAGCTCGCCCTTAGCCACGCATCCTTTGGCACGGCAGATCGTGGATTGGCAGACAGCAAAAGGAAAGGATAGAGAAGAAAGGAAAGGAAAGGGCAGACCAACTCCACACACCAGACACCAGACTCAAAATAAATATTTATAAATCCATACATATATTTATTTCGATGCGGGAATCGAACCCGTGACCATTGACTCCATTGCACACCACTTAGCCAATTGGTCGTCAAGATGTGGATGGTGTAGCCAAATAAATAAATATACTTACTCTCTGGCCAGGTGTTAATAGCGAAGAAGTACGGCGCATACACGGACTCCAAAACCTGTATCATGTTGGACTCTACTGATTCCACAAAGGTGCCAAAGATGATGTCTTCGTGGAAAGTGTCCACTTTGAAAACGTAATCTGGCGCGCGGACGAAGTAAGTCAGGTCATAGACCGGGATCAAAGGAATGTCACACGCAGATCTGAGTACGTTTCCCTTGAAAAACACACACAGTAACAGCGAGCGTGGTTCCAAAATCCATTCCTCGATGCCCTTCTTCGCTTCGGATGTCCAGTCCTCGTCCCGAAGGTCGTAGAGGGTTGTCATCTTCATGACAAACGACACCAGTTTCTCCAGCTCCTCCGGTGGATATTCCGGCTTAACTGGCAACTCGGCCAACTCCCGTTCCAGTTGGGCCAGACGCTCTCGCTCTGTAAGCAATCAAATAAATTATCCACATTTGTTTGCCACAAAAGGGCCCAACGAGCAAGCCTGGAAAGAAATGATTGCTTGCCATGGACCTATGTGATACTGACTGATATTTTTAAAACCCAGACTTCTAGTAATATTTTATGAAGACTGATGTTTTTATATATATATATATATATATATATATATATATATATATATATATATATATATATATATATATATATATATATATATATATATATATGCCTATCCCCCGCAGGGGTTGGCAGAGACCACAGAGCTCCATCCGCTGCCATTCATCGTAGCGAAACGGCTCGTCATTGGTCGCTTTTCGCCCTCGTGATAATCAGGACGTGACGGGTGGCGAACCACGTCGCCGTCATTTTTTGACAAATTAGGTATATTAAGTTCGTCTTTAGTGAATCCCACGAGCCGCAAGGGAGGATGGAGGTCAGCCCCAGCAGAGCCCTGCATGCTGAGGTAAGGCACCATAGTCCCCGGGGGAGCCCGACCCCGGGACGATCGGCACGCTTACGACTAGGCTCGCCCCTAGCCACGCATCCATTGGCACGGCAGACCGTGGATTGGCGGAAAGGATTGAGAAGAAAGGAAGGGGCAGGAAAGGAAATGCGGATTGGGGGGGTTACCAGACTCGGAATAAACATTTAAAAATCCATATAAATCCAATAGGTTATATAGATAGAGGCACTGTTAAGTAAATAATTGTTAACCTTGAATTTTGGATAGTTTTACTGTTATGTCGGGTTTGCATAAAAAATGCCTTACCTTACAAATTAGATATCATCGACTTAATATGGACTTACCTATCTACCCTATATATGAGTAAAATTTACAGGAACAACAAAATCTGATTTTCTGTCTTAGTTTAAAATTTTTTTTATGGAATAGGAAGGTGAACGAGCAGGCGTGTTACCTGATGGAAGGCAATCAACGCCACCCATAGACATCCGTAGCGCCATAGGCCGCGCATATCCGTTGCCAACGTTTAAGGAAAGTGTCATTATGGGAGAGGGAGACTTGGAATGTGATACTTCCCCGGGCGAGCCGGCCCATTCATGCCACAGACAAATAATATGCCATTCTTGACAAAATATTCCTGTGGCTCTACCACTAGTAAACTAAACTTTTACTAAACATGACTTTTTTATGAGATCGTAAATTGTTACAGCTTTTGTTTTCTTTTAATGTTGGGCGTGTTAAAATTCTTATGATATCAGCCTTAAATAATTACCTCTTTCCTCCTCCGAATCATGGCTGAGATCGTCGCTCCAAGCCACTTTAGTTCTCTTTACAATATCCTCAGCCATTATTATAAATTGTTAGCACTAAATTTTCAGTGTACTTAAATATAACAATTAAAGTAAATAATTTAAATATTTTCCTTATTGTTCCGTTATGTTATGAATATATGACACAAAAGACAAATTGCGGTTCGATTTTTAAAATTTAAAAATCAGTCAGTCCTTTGTTATGTCTTCGGTCAGTGTTTATATCCATTTAATTCGGTTCTAAACCTTGCTGTTGCTATTTACAATAGCAGTTATTGATTCTAAACAACGGCTTGTTATTTCGATTTATATGTTGCTAGGTGAAAAATTTTCGTGTCTGGCAATTTTTTTGTTTCATTCAATTGACTTAATGGCTTTCAATAGTGCCAAAATAGCTCGGATGATTTCGCCAATGTCGCGTAGAATGAAATGTCGTGAAGACACGAAGGAGATTAATCAGAGCAGTTTAGATAAAGATGGAATAGAATGCAAAGAACACGTATGAGCTTGAACGGCGCTATCGGGGTAACAATGGAATACAATGGAAAGAAGAACGAAGGAAATTAATCGGTACGATCGAGATTACAACCTCAATAGAATTTTGAAGTAAGAAAAAAAACTTTAATATCGTGATTATAGAAATGTCATAGATTGTCAAATAAACTTAATATATCGTATTATGACTGTCTAATAGTTTTAGGATCTGATAAATGATTAAGTCTACGTCTTTTCCCGTCAGCTTACATCAGTGACATTACATTTTCATAATCTTATATTATTATCAGTTATATTGTTTAATTGTGGTGGCGTATTATACAATATAGTTTAGTTAGGGCGTATAAGTGAAGTGATATGAAATAAATGCGTGAAGTTGACTGAATAAGTGGTTACGTAGAATTTGGTAAAATGGCCATTATTTTATCAAGACGTTACTCAATTGACGTAATTTACTTGACACTGGCATAATAGTTGTAACTGGTTGCCATCAAAGAAAATAAGAAGAAGATTAAATCTAAGATTTTTTTATAATTATTACAAATGTGTTATTTGTCGATTGCAATTTATTATTGTGTTTGTACTTCACTTATTGTGAACTATTCTTGTTGATCGATGGTAAATTGGTCGATCTAACGTGGATTCGAAATAACATAACATTGGACTAGAAGGACGTAACCAATAAGTAGATTAGTTGTAGCCGTGAGTAAAACTTAATAATTTTAAATTAAAAAAAAATAGTACGTTTGTCTTGTTTTAGTGTTTCTTTTTCGTTTCATCGATTTTGAAATCACAACAGTGCTAGAGAAGTTTTTTAATCAAAAACATTTGTATAGTTCTTACGACGTAGATGTGAAATCTAAGTATCGCACTAAGCGGAGACTGAGATCATAAGAAATACTTACTTACTCCACTAGCACAGTGACCAGAAGTGGATCTTGGCCTCCGAAACGAGAGTCTTCCAACTTTACCTGTCCTGCGCTAATTCTTGCCAATTGCTGACTTGAAGTACGCGCAGGTCCAGTGATCTGATCTTTCCAGTGATATGGAGTGGGTCAACCAACTGGCCTTCGACCTAGATATTTGTTTCTTTAATCTACAACCTAGATATTTTTTTCTGTTATACTAAAAGGTGCAAGGTATGAAGTCAAATTCGCCGGAGAACCAGAGTCACCGACATAGCTCTTCAAGTTAGTAGACTGAAGTGGCAATGGGCTGGACACGTTTGTCGAAGAACCGACAATCGTTGGAGCAAACGAGTGCTGGAGTGGAGACCGCGACTCGGTAAACGTAGTGTGGGACGGCCCCTGCTAGATGGAGTGACGATCTGTGCTGGCAGAGACTGGATTTGTGTAGCCGAAGATCGGGCTAGGTGGCGCGCCTTGAGCGAGGCCTATGTCCAGCAGTGGACTGCCGCAAGCTGATGTTGAAAAAGTCATCCCCATATCCCGACGGTCTTTGTATCCGCAGAGGCAGCTAGCATGGCAAAGGATGAGGTTGGATGGCGTGGGGCGCTTTCACGTTCAGTCGGGGGGGCCGCGTGCGCCTCGCGGGAGTCCTGCGCGCGCTGCTGATAGCCCAACTCGTCAGCTCTCTGCTGATGGTGCTTCTCTGCTACAACGCCTCGTTCAAGGTCATGTCGCTGCTCAAGCACGTGCACAAGGTATAGAAGTAATAGTAAATAATACGTTGCAAAGTTCTCATTTTTCTCAGTTTCCCCCTAAAGCATGTTGTCAGGCTGTGTTGAGGAAGAGATTTAAGTGTGTTTAAGTGGCTTTAAGTCCACCTGTTGTGCATTTTTTTCAAAAAAGTTTAAATAAATTAATAAAAAAAATATTCATATGTGATTATAGTTATACCCTGTGATTGGGATTACACTTATGGTTTTTATGGAGGTCTTTCCGTCATACTGATCGAGGACAAGGTCACTATAAGTTGAAGAACACCATAACAATATCCTGATTTTCCCTCTATAAAGACGAAATATTTTTTGGTGTAGTCAAAAGTGCAAGAGGGTTGCCTGGTGTGACCTGCAACGCCAAAGACCTGTAGATGGGTTGTTGGTATTTTAGAGAGATATGGAATTATAGAATGTTAAGAGATGTACGTCTCTTACTATACCGAATATATAATAGCTGAACTACTGTCCACAATTTGGCCTCCTACAACGGTTATGTATTTATTTAATGTATCCTATTAAAATTGGGATCGGAAGGCAAACGAGCAAGCTTGTGATCTGATGAAAATCGACGCCGCCCATGGACATCTGCAACATCATAACCATCACAAATGCGTTGTCGGCATTTGAGATACGAGTAGGCTTGTTTTTTGAAGGTTCCAGTGTCGTATCGGAAACTCCGGTGAAGGTAGCTGGTTTCATGGAAGGGTGGTACGTGAAATTTTATAACCTTGGACGAATTAGCATGCTTCTGAAAAAAGTAGTCCGCAAATTGATTTTCGATACATGTTTCCTTTCATCTAGAAGACGGTATACCTGTTCTGCGGCTTGGTGGTACTGCAAGCCTACTGCATGAAACTGCAGTACACCAGCGGGCTTCGGCTGATCACGTGGCTGCTGCGCTGTTCGCACTGGCCACGTGCGATCTCCGTCGCTCGCGTTTGGCTGATCAGCGGGTCCCTGGTTGCTCTTAACGGCCTGCTGGTCTACGCTGCCTGTAGAGGCACTCTGAAGGTATGCAATATGTTTAAAGCTCAAGCAGCAATAGCTCAGTCGGTCAGTGTCGATTCTATTCGGTAAAAATCTTACCGTAAAAAATCGAAACTGACTCGATCGGCAGGCAGTGTAGAGTTGCTGACGGCCGTTGTTTCGATAAGATTTAGTTTAAGTTCCCCACAAGTCCACTTCTTCCAGTAGAAAACACACATTATTTTTTTCTGTTTTGTTTGTTTATCGCGAATCTTAGCTAAGGAAAAATTCTGACTGTACACATAATAAATGTTGAGTTTAATCAAGTCGACCACTCCTGTTTTAAACATAACTATTTTTTTATACCAGAGTCACCGACATAGCTCTTCAAGTTAGCAGACTGAAGTGGCAATGGGCTGGACACGTTTGTCGGAGAACCGACAATCGTAGACGAGTGTTGGAGTGGAGACCGCGACTCGGCAAACGTAGTGTGGGATGCCCTCCTGCTAGATGGAGTGACGATCTGCGCAAGGCGGCTGGCAGAGACTGGATGCGTGTAGCCGAAGATCGGGCTAGGTGGCGCGCCTTGGGTGAGACCTATGTCCAGCAGTGGACTGCCGCGGACTGATATTGATATTGATTTATTTATAATTCGTGTTATCCATCTAGATAAACCGGTATAACCCTAACAAATTAATAAGCCGATTCGGCGATATCCCCTGGCAACCCAGGTCGCCAGAACTCAACCCTGTGCACTTTTTTCTGTGGCACCTCAAAAGTAAAGTCTATTTAAAAACCCGACGACCATGACGGCACTAAACGAAATATCACCCGTCTTCGTCGACGTATGAATTTTATTTATATCCTTTTTTTATGGGATAGGAGGGCAAACGAGCAATCGTATCGCCTGATGGAACTCAATAAACGCCGACCATAGACAATCGCGACATCGCAGGAGTCACGGAAGCGTTGTCGGCCTTTTAGGTATGTGTAGGCTTGTTTTTTGAAGGTGCCGATGTCGTATCAGTTCGGAAAACCCGTCGAAGGTAGCTGGTTCCACAGAGTGGTCGTGCGTCGGAAGAAGTTTCGAGGAAAGCGCACTGTAGTAGATCGCCACTCATCCAGATGGTGGGGATGAAACTTTTCCTTACTGCTAGTTGTGCGGTTGTGGAATTCGGCGGCGGGAATTATTCCAAACAATTCCTCGGAGCACTCATATCTTTTGTTGTTTTTTTTTTTAATATTGTATTTGTTTGTAAATTTAATTCTGCCATCAGACATCCTGTACAAATTAAACGTACGATTATTACAGGCGCTCATAAAGGAGCTGTCCTACTCACTGCGTATCGGCATATCCCAATACCTGACGGAGCCATCATGGAAATATATTATGGACACAATGCAGGTAAATTGCCATATATTATTTGATAATGTTAACCTGTCCGCATACATATATAAGTACTTTTCTTTAATTCAAACTCAACTCGTAATTAAAAATAAAACCTTATAATTTATACTGTATACATTTCCGAAGTTTAGCGGCAAATTTTAAGAATTTGGCAGTACACAAGAGTGCCGCGGTATAGTAGTTGAGAATCATTGCTATAATTGGATCACGTAAAAGAATTATTGCGCGGGACAGGGTTGCGGGGGAAGGATGTCAAACGGACTCGAAATTCGCCCGCGGGCGGCAGATTTGCTCCCGTTTATCCGAACTTATCGGGACGGCAGCCACTTCGGATAATGAAAATTTCGGATAAAACGATGTCCCCTGTTTTTCAGCGTGAAACATCCCTAATTAAGTTATACCGCGAAATATGATCGTAAAACTTGCGTACGTGGGGTGCTATTGATATGGTTATGAATATGGGGGTGGGGTAGGTATACGTTAAGCTTAACACCTACAAGACGTTAGTTTTTTAAGTATCTACATACACATTTTAAAAGTTGTGAACAAAGATAAAAAATTGTTCGGATAAAGCGGATTTCGGATAAATGCTGTTCGTTTAAACGAGAGTTGACTATATATTTTTGTTATTCAGATAGAGCTGAGCTGCTGCGGTGTGGACACGCCCATGGACTGGCACGAGATACCCTGGATCAATATGGACTTCCTCAACGAGGAGTCTATGCTGGTCATGAAGTTAGTATATTGCTGATTAATTGAGTCAGGCGTTACTTCGCGGAAATCCATTACTATGCGGACAGGCAGAGCTTTTACTTAAGTTAGAGTTGCTGACGGCCGTATTTTCGGTAAGATTTAAGTTCCCTGTTTTTGTTTGCTTGTCGCGGATCTTAGCTAAGTAAACGTTCTGACTGTCCACAATATACTATGTGGACATTCAGACAGACGCGGTATATTGCTGTTTGCAGTATGTTGCTATATAAACAGCAATATACCGCGAGTTTCACCGGTTTCACTCTGTGTTTCGACTGCCACACTGATAACCAATATCAAGTAATAAGGGTTACTTATTTTAATGTATTTTACAAAAAAAATATTATTATGTTATTACTAACTGCCAAAGATGTCCCGGAACGATTCCTTTGTTGATATGTTAATGATATTTTACTATAATTATATATTTAGAATAATATATTAAATGATACATTTAAAACATTAAATATATGTTACTATTGGTAGAGCCACGCTGCGGACGAATACTTTGTTAAGAATGGCAAATTTGTCTGTAGCATAAATGGGCCGGGTGGCCCGGGGAATTACCGTAGTCCCGCAGAAAACCGGCGTCTAAGTGGTAGCTTAGCTACCGCGCTTCGTGCAGTGAGCGATTGAGGTCCAGAGGCCCAACACCCTCTCTCTCCCATAATGACACTTTCCTTAAAGCTCGGCAACGCTTCCGTACTGCCTATGACGCTGCAGATGTCTGTGGGCGGCGGTGATTGCTTTTCATCAGGTGACACGCCTGCTCGTTTGCCTTCCTATCACATAAAAATAGATAATATATGTATCATTGTGAAGGTGACCAACGCGGACCATAGGAATCAATTGTTAGATATTATCAGGATACTAAAATACTTATGATCACGCCCGCTTCTCGTAGGGGTTGGCAAAGACCACAGATATCCACCTGCTACAATCTCGGCACACTTTTTTTGCGTCATCCGCACTCATCACTTTTCATACAAGCTCGCTGGCTAAGTGTACTTTTGACCCGATCTTTTTTAAGAACTTCGGCAATTTATTCAAGGTATATTCTCCTTGGTCTTCCCCTACCGACCCTTCAATTCACATCCGCAACGTAAATTTTTACAGTCGTCTTTCATCCATCCTCTCTATGTGCCCAAACCATCTAAGCATCCCTTTCTCAAATATTATAACGATACCTTCGTTTACACCACATCGCTCTCTTATAACTTCCTCTATTATTAGGATATGCTTTAATATTGTACTATTATTATATGTTAATCCGTCAGGTTAGCGGGTGCGGATGGCAAAGTCCTACCGCCGGTGTCTCCATACTCCTGCTGCACTCCAAAGGTGCTGGCTGCCTGCTACCACGATCCACTGCAGCAGGTAATGTATATATCTTCTTAGCAAACTACTATAATTTCATCATATATACACAAGAAAAGTAAACAAAAAAAATTTACTCACAATGATGAGATTACTTGCTGCAAAAGCAAGTAATCTCATCATTGTGAGTAGGATTTTTCGGTCTTCGGAAAAACGTAATTTTTCAGAAGCTTGTTTAAAACGTTCGCGACGGTATGTACCACCGGTGGTACATTCGTGTCCGTCCCATGAGACGGGATGAGCCAACGGTGGTACATTATTGTCTGTTCTATGGGACGAAATGAGCCTCCGTTGGTACGTATAGAAATTTCCCAGCGGGCGAGATGAGCCATCGGTGGTACACGCCGGTGTCAATCCAATAAAATGGTGATTATTTTAAATAACAAATTTATTTGTATATTTATATACATAAGAGAATAACTATTTTTATGACGATGCCTATTCTAGAGGAATATCATTTGAGAGCTTTAAATGTTGAAATTCTGTGTGAGATTATAGCACTTTCTTGGACGAATCAAAAATTTTACCCACGATTTTGTCATTTCGCAAAAAAGCTTCCTTAAAATTGTCATCGTCTCGAACTAACGGATCCAGATCTAGAGTTACTGTACTTGATACTGTACGTTGATAAATGTATCACTAATACAATATAACTTTTTACATTATTTCTTTTTAAATTCGTTATTTAAAATTTGAAATAAAAAAGAAATAAATTGTTTTCTATTAAAACAAAAGTATTTGTTCGACTACTTCAGTCTTACTTTTGGATAGACATGTCATCCGTCCGGCATGAATAATTGGAATTATATATATTGAGATATAAAATGTAAAGTATATGATAAAGATAAGATGTAAATGTACGATTTAAAGAGAAATTAATTAATTTGACTTCGAAGAATTTCAATTACATCGAAGATAAACCCCCTAAAGATACCGTGTGTCGTCGTAAGCAGAACGGCAGGCTTGCTTCTATATAGAAATTGTGCTTTTTCGCTTCTCCTGAGATCCTGTATTCCAGGTGGAATGGCGTGAGGCGTGGTCGGCAGGCTCACCACTGCCCACCGCGTCTCTCCAGGCGCAAGGGTGTATCGAGGCGATACGCGCTCCTCTCCTCCGCGCTTTGCTCATTCTGCAGGTGTTCAACGTCCTCGTCATCATTCTGCAGGTATATCTTCTTCAGTAGATGTATCTTTAATTAGTTATCTTTGGCGAACCTATACGACACTTAAACCTTCAAAAAACATCCTTACATATTTCTTATATATCTATCGTCGTTATAAATCCGGCAACGCTTTTACAATGCCTATTGTGTTGCAGATGTCTATGGACGACGTTGATTGCTTTCCATCAGGCGACACGCTTGCTCGTTTGCCCTCCTTTCCCATAAAAAAGAACGATGATAACTCAACGTATTGTATTTTCACAATACGTTGAGTTATAACATTGAGGTCAAAAACCTCACGTTGAATCATCAATGGAGAGGGAAAATGGGTCAATCAATTAGAAACGGCCTATCATACATACATACATATGAGCACGCCTGTTTCCCGTAGGTGTAGGCAGAGAACCCAGATCTCTATCTGCCACGATCTCGGCTCACTTTCTTTGCTTCATTCATACCCTTCACTCTCTTTATACAAGCTCGCCAGTTAAGGGTACTTTTGACCTATCATTTCTTATACTAAAGGGCCTATCACATGAAGATATCTCATCCTGAATGTATAATTTGAAGCGTCGTGTGTTCCCAGTTCCTGATAGTCGTGCTGACGCAGTTGCTTCGTACAAGCACCAGCGAAGCAATACTAAGAGGTGACTTTGATGGACCAGGGCGAGGTTGGTTGTTGGGGTCGATGTCTCCCCGTGAACGGGACGAAATGGTGAGTTATTTCATACTTTAAACCTTTTTTTATGGGATAGAAAGACAAATGAGCAGGCGTGTCACCTCATGGAACGCGATCAACGCCGCCAATACACATCCGCAGTGTCATAGGCACTGATGGAGGCTGTAGATAAATACTTTGTCAAGAATGGCATATTATTTGTTTGTAGCATGAATGGGCCGACTCGCCCGGAGAAGTACCACATCCCCACAGAAAACCGGCGTCTGAGTGGTAGAGACCGCGCTTCGTCCGGTGACGGGTAAATTTCCTCCCCCCTCCCATAATGACACTTTTCTTAATGGCCGGCAACGCTTCTGCACTGGGGATGTTTATGGGTTGATTGCTTTCCATCAGGTGATACGCCTGCTCATTTGCTTTCCTATCCCATAAAAAAAAGATATGTTATAAAGATAGGCTTGTACCTAACAAATATTTATTTTACAATACCTAAGAAAATTTCATTTGTCAAACGTCACGTCACGTCACGTTATATTTACTTGGAATTTTTATATTCTTATATATACTGTAATAATTTGGCCATCTATGGCACGGTTAACTGTAGAGTTCCTTGTTGGTCTTTCTCAGCAATAACGACTTTCCAAGTCAGTGCTAGTAAAAGAAATTATATTCAAAAGTACTTGTTAGCAAAATTTACTGTTAACAAGAAAGGTCCTATATATAATTTGACGAACCTAACGGCCGTGGTTGTGAACAAAAAGGTGAAGAAGACACATTGTCGGTCGAGGGAGTGCCGAAAAACAAATTTAAAAATTTCATGAATTACGGTCGATGTTCGATCACTGTACGAGTTGGATAGTTGTAATCGATTATTCCGTGATTTTTGTCCACAGATTAGTAATCCTGGACACTGTACCAGCGCACGGGTAGAGATCGCACGTCGGGGCGTGCGTCAGACGCGGTCATACCTATCCTAGAAGTCAGCATCTCTGTGTAATACGTTTTCTCAAAATACAGAAAATAATCTCCATCCTCTGGCCTTATCATTTCGAAGAGTTTTCAAGTGATTTGTTTAAATATTTGTTATTCTTTTCAAATACCCTGTATATTTAAAATGGATAATAAATATTGTATGGTGAAAGAATTAGGTTCCCAAACATAAATAATAAAAAAATTACCTAGATATATTTAAATAAATTTCAATAAATTTTACAAAAGATAAAAGCCTGCGTTTTATTTTTTTAAAAATTATTTCTTCTAAATGTTGACCGCTACGTCGGACTCACTTAGGATCTAGTCACAGTATTCTATGCCAATCGCTGAAGTAATGACGTCGGGATACCGTTAATCTCGCGGATGATATTTTCTTTTAGTACTGAGATGGTCGTTAGGTTTTTTCATAGACTTTACTTTTGAGGTACTCGCCGTTGTTGTGGTTGAGATCCGACAATCTGGGTGGCTAAGATTGGCGAAACGGCATTAATTTAATAGGGAAGAAATTACGACAAAGCTTCGTAATCTCTCTAGCAGTGTGAAACGTAGCACGTTGGTCCTCCAGAACTCAACCGCTTACGGGACGAAGCGCGGTACTCAGACGCCGGTTTTCTGCGGGAGTGTATTACTTCCCCGGGCGAGTCAGCCCATTTATGCTACAGAAAACTAATATGCCATTCTTGACAAAGTATTCGTCTGCAGCGTAGCTCTAGCACTTGTAATACCTGTAATCTAATTCTGCCATCGGACACCCTATAGTGCGTTCATTTGCATCGCAATGAAACGTTCTTCGCTTCGTACGTTGAGCGGCCGATTTCTCTCCCATAATGACACTTTCCTTAAAGGTCGGCAACATTTCCGTCAAGTCTATGGGCGGCGTTGATTGCTTTTCATCAGGTGACACGCCTGCTCGTTTGCCTTCCAATCCCATAAAAAAAGTAGAGTTTGTTGAGTTACTTGGTTTTTGTCTTTGCGACTTATACCCGCATGCAATGTGTTAAAATCAAACTTCTAGCCTTATCTAATATAGGTCTTTATTATTTTTTCAGGTACCCGAGTGTATTGAAAATAAGAAACTAGATACGTCGTACGTAATGCCATGTAAATATATGTAGAAGTAAAAGGGTTGTTAAAATAAAACAGAACTTATCAATGCAAGGCTTTATTTTGTCTTTATTGTAAACAGGTCCTTACAATCTAGTAGTTAAGTAACAATGCGTGAATGCGGATAGAAAAGCCGTTATTTGTGCGGCGCCATCTTTAAATATATGTTTATATTATAAATAATAAATATATTTAATTATAAATATTTTTCGTTATGGTTTTGGCGCGTGTCGATTCCCCAGCACGCAGCGCCCGCCGCATTATAATCTTGTCTTCTTCCCCCCCCCCCATCAAATCGTAACAAATATACAAAAACCATGAGATATTTACAGGCGGCGAGCGGTCGTTCGCATAGCACCATCGTAGTGGAATGTCAGATCGCGCTCTCAAGCACCGCGCCGTACAAATGCAGTGCTGAGAACGTATTTATCAAATACCCTCAAGAGGTTTTCACCCACTACCCTCACTGAGAATTAAAAAATATAGTATTATTAGCTAAAGTTCAAGCTTGCGTTGAAAATAATACTATCATTAATTTTAAGCAAATGTAAACACACTGCCAATATAAGTAAAAAAGCATATAAAATTTGGTGTCCGAAGACAGATTTAGAATTTCCCCATATACAATTTACATTGTTTGCAAAGTCATATGGCATATATTATTTGGCAGAATGTGTTTAAATTTAACTGCTCCAAGAGGGTTGGAACAATCTCAGCGTTGGGTAGTTCCTTCATAGCAGTCAAGTCGAAAGGGGAATTTTTCAATCCGAAAGGCATGTCCATGTTCAGTCCGAATGGCGATTTTTTTGGGAATACTTTATTCAGAGTGGCGGTGGACCGTCGGGGTAACGTAGGACCGGCTCCAGGGCCAGTCCCGGCGCGCGACAGTCGGAATGTGCATGTGGTGCCAGCGCTGCGGCGCCCAAGAGGAGCAGCAGCAGTGCCTGGAAGGGCAAAGAGGCGCGCGCAACTCTACACACGAAGCGCACTCCCCTCTGGACCCGGCTTAGAGAATGCTCTTCGCTCTCATCGCTGATGCCCACGCTGTGGAGAAAATTTTTGACTTAACAATGGTGCCTAAGAAAGTTCCAATAACGACGACAGAAAACGTATAAGTAGAAAATGACGTATAAATAAAACCACTTCGAATGGTATGCTTAGTTTGCTACTTACAGTAAATACGTTATCTGTCGTCTATTATATTAAGTATGAATACGTTATGTTTAAGTGACTTAGAATGGAATGATGTAAGTCCTGGTGATTAACAAAGACAATTTCATTAGGTATCAAAATACATTCATCATTTCTATGATTAAAATGATAAACTATCCATTACATAGACGCAGTATCTTTACTTCTAATTAGTTTACAAAGAGATTGATTATTTTGAGTATCCATCAGAGATACCTAATTTTTATGTTTAGCCAAATCAAACATCTACGAGTTATTGTAATGATGGCGGAAATAAATATAGAAAAAGAAAAACTGTGCTTTGATTAAGAAACTATAACTCATTATAGATTCAATTGTAATAGAGTATAAATTTTAGCTAAAAAAATATTATTCAGTAGACTCAGTAAAGTATATTTATGATGAGCCTATGTTTTATCCAAACTTTTAAATATTTGTTTATATTTATACAGTTCTTTTTAAACAATGCAAATGGTGAAAATTATAGAGACTACACTAAAATACACATGTGTGGATTTGTTTAACTAAATAGGTGTCAGAGAGCATAAGAACTACATGAACTGAATGTGTGTTATCAAACTATGCCAAAGCACAGTTTCTATTCAATACTCACTCTGTGTCGTCGAGAGGCGGCAGATTCAGGGTCGAGATTTGTTCCTCCTCCTCGTCCAACAGCTAGAGGGGAGGACAAAAATACGTCAAAATACGGTGCAAAGCGACTACATTACAGGTGATATATAACTAGGACTTCAAGTTATTGTAACCACGATTTTGAGTTTGCATTACGTATTGTTTTATAGTAGATTATAAATATTAAAAAACAAAATCATTAAAAATTTATATAATTATTTTATCACAATGCTAAAAGGTTGAGATTTTTACAAGAGCCTCCCCATTTATGCCGGAGTGACAAAAGCTTGTTAGTTTTCTTTCTTATCTCTCTATAAAAAAGACATTAACCCACCATGCTTGTCAAGACAGATTGGCTGGACGTCCAGATTCGGCTAAAATACCTATAGCTTATAGGCTTTACATATGTATATTCATCCGTAAGCGGGATGAATATATGTATCTAAGTCAATTTCGTCGTAAAGGGTAATATATCTTATATTATTGTATTATTACATCCATAAGGTTGTTAAGATAAAAATGGCGAGACTTTTTTATTTGGGTTTATTTGGTTATAGATGTAACAATAAAATAATAATAACGTTGAAAATTATAGTGAGATACTCAAATTAAATTTTAAAATTAAAACTAGTAAAGGAAGTTTCAGTGTAGATTTATATTTCGTTTGCATGGCAGTATTTTAATAAGGTTACACTCAAAAAAGTGTTTACAGAACCAAATATTTAAACTACTAATTTCTAAATATGGGTAAATTTTACTATTTAATCTTTTTTAATGTAATTTACTTTATGGACAGTCAAAAGTTTTACTTAGCTAAGATCCGCGACAAGCAAAACAATAACAGAAAATTAATAATGTGTGTTTTTCCGTTGGGTTTAGTGGATTTATTTGGAACTTAAACCAAAAACTTACCGAAAATCGGCCATCAACTCTCCACCCACCAACCACTATACACAACGCCAAACACACACTATCACTTTTCCATCTTGTACACGACACGTGTTTCGCCCCAACACGAGGCATCTTCAGGTATAGTAGACTCTACGGAAGACAACCGAAAAGTGACCCGCCATTACAACGGGCGCCTTATAACGGGTGGATGGCCGATTTTCGGTAAGTTTTTGGTTTAAGTTCCAAATAAATCCACCAAACCCAACGGAAAAACACACATTATTAATTTTCTGTTATTGTTTTGCTTGTCGCGGATCTTAGCTAAGTAAAACTTTTGACTGTCCATATAGTGATGGATTTCCGCAAAGTAACGCCTGACTCCATTAATAATGTAATTTACTTCACAAAGATAAATCATATAGGTTTTGGGTATTTGTTCTTTCAAATAAAATAAGGCTTGCTTTATATAATTTGCCAATTCTGTGCTCGGTGTTGGGAGAAGCGGTGTGAAGCGTTGGCAACTCAAAGAAACAATTTTTTATATTTTCTACTTTTTTTAAAGCTAGTTGGATCTTATGACATAACAATTTAATTAAAACTTATTTATAAAGTGTTGTTTTTATTTCACTTTCATAATATTGTCAGTAACATTGTTTAATTGTGGTGATGTATTGTACAATATAGTTCGATTAAGGCGTACAACTGAAGTGATATGAAATAAATGCGTGTATCGTGAATTTTTAATTTGACTGAAAATGTTCATAGGTTTTGGTAAAATGGCCACCATTTTATCAAGACGTAACGTGATTAGTTGACTGGTTTTCTTTCGAAAAATTTGATGATATCGTATTTTACTGGACACTGGCATAATTGTTGTAACTGGTTGCCATTAAAGAAAAGAAGAAGATCCTTGTCTAATTGTGTACATATTTGTATGAGCGGGAGATGTGTTTAATAGTGTAGACAGAAGTTGTTTGTATGACTGCTCTTTAAATACATACTGTTATATGTATTTAAAGAGCAGGGGGGGCATTCAATTATATCAAATGCATTTCACGATTTTGGTACCTCTTCCCTGTCACATGTGGAGTTTCGCATAAATATATCCAAGTGATGCTTTTAAGATAAAAGAATCGTTCATTTCTAGTCTCTCAATTTTCTAGTCTAGTCTTTGTTGACCTCCTTCTTCCCCTTAACGTGTGACGTAATTTATGAATAGCCCTTAATGTTGATTTATAATATGGAGGAAACACCGCGTTTTAACAAACAGTGATATATGTACTTTTCTCTTGTCAAACATTGCTGCGCTAACAATCAAGCTTTTACCACCAATTCGTGATGAGGTTTCTCTGAACGGAGACGAAACGGCGAAAGAAACTCCGCAGGCATCATCTTTTTTTTCATCGTTTTACTATACAACAATGTGTGCAAATCAAACTTTATATATAGTTTCATAGATAACCACGAAATTATAAGGTAATTTATAATTGAGATACATTCAAGTTACAAAGATAAAAAACATATTCAAAATGTGAAAAACGGGCCCAAACAGACCGATCTCCACAAGCAGCACCAGCTATCGCACTAGAAATTCGTTCTTTATATTCGCCTCACTAGAAATAATGAGGTGGCTATATTCTAAACTGATAGACCATAGAAATTGTGTCCGGGACAGTACTGCGTTCAATGTGTGTTCATTTATCTGTGTATATGCTGTATGCTGGGGTGGAAGGTTGAGTGAGATTGGAGGTGTACCTGAGGCGCCACGGAAGCGGCAGCGGCTGCGATGGCTGACGAGGCTTGCGGGTGCTGGGCCAACGCCGCGCCCAGTTTGAGCGCGTACACCGCCGCCAGCTTGCGCAGCGACTGGAGTCTCAGTCGTAACTCTCCCAGTCTGGGAACGAGGCAAAATGATTAAATTTCTGCAACGTTAATTATTGCATATTATTTTTATAATTAACACGTCCCCTGCGAGACCCTTCTTAGGAAGATTTTCCGTTCACGCCGCGTATTTGTGAAACTAATTCCAATAATTAATAGGTTGTAAGAAAGAAATTTGATGGAATTCTACATTATTTGGCGATTTTTCGCTTGCACCCGGCTAACGGAAAAGCATCGTTATAACTATCTCTCTCTGAGTCCTAAGTTCCCCTGTTGGTCACAGAGCAGACACGAAGTTTCTCCATCTCGAACTGTCGGAGGACATACGCTTCACTTCGCTACAGGATAGGCCCATCTTCTGCACTTCGGCCGTCACAGTACGCCGCCAAGATTGTTTTGGTCGCCCACATTTTCGTTTCCCCTTGCGGATTCCATTCGAGGGCTTGTTTGGGGATATGACTAGCGGGGCGCCGGAGAGTATGCCCTATCCATCTCCATTTTTGTCGACGTATCTGGACATCTATTGGGTCCTCTTTGCTGATTCTCTACAGCTCTTCGTTGAAGACCACGTTGTCGAATACCTGGAGTTTGCGTACTAGTTCTTTCGTACTTTGCCATGTACGTCTCATACCCGTACAGCAGAAATGACTTTACGGCATAACTATATGCCATTAAAAAAGGGAAGAAAGGAAAAAGTGAATGGGTCGATAGTTACTTGCGGCAGAGGTCGTGCGAGTCGAGCCCCTGGAGGAGCGCGGCGGCGTCGCGGAGTGCCTGCACGCGCGGCTCGGCGCGGCTCAGCTCGTCGCGAAGCTCGGTGAACCGGCGGAAGTCGCGGTGCAGCTCTGCGGGCGCGCGCCGCAGCCGCAGCGGTTCGCGGGCGCGCACGCAGCGCTCCGCCTCCGCCAGCTGGCCCATCAGCTCCACCACTGAAACACACGACGGTAGTTAATGGAGCCGTGATACCACGAATAACTCGACTTTGATTTTAGAAGTAACACAGTCAATTTATAAATTCGTAGACAAAAAGGTTAGTCCTTATGATCTGACGTCATAAGATCTCCTTCTATATACCACTGGTCTACAGGCGGGAGCTATTTTCATAACTGCTACTGTATCATCTAGATTGTAGTAATGAACTAATAAATATTGTTTTTCTTCATTAAAAAAATAACTGTTACGTTTTGTTGTTGTTTTTCCGAATTTTACACTATAGATAAATGCTTACAAATATATGTCCAACTGTTGAACACGGGACTCTCAATTTCTGGAGGAACGGACGTTAACCCACTACGCTTGTCCAATGCGGATTGACGGGGTTACGAGACTCAGAATAAATATTTGTAAAATGTTAAACTGTTAAATTTTGCGTGAATGTTAGAATGCACCCGATAGGGACGATTAGTAAAAGTGTACTGATTAGTTAATTAATTGAATAGTGTCGTAGTTTGTAATGGCGGTCGGGCTAGATTCACGTGTTCGATGTCAGCATTACATCGAAGCTATAGTAAGTCAGCACTAGAGTGAGCGAGAGCACGAACGAGTGAGACGCACCTATGTCGTGGAACTGCTGGTTGTGGACGAGCGCGTGTTGCAGACGCCGTTGCCAGTTGGCGGCGTTGGCGCAGACGGCGTCCCACCGTTCATTGGCGGATGCGAGCCGTTGGCGAGCGCGCTCGCCCGCCTCGGCTGAACGCGCGTGCCTCGCCACGTGTGCGCCAACCACGTTCAGCGAGACCACAAGCGACTTGTGCGAATCTAGGTCTAGGAGAAATTCGCGGTGGTCCTGCGAAAAGAAATTTATTATTAATATTAACAGAAAACATCTTACTGTGTTGTTCCTGAATTATATAATAAATTGTTGACTTTATATACTAATTCATCTTATTTTACGGTATGCTGTTACTAATATATTAAGTGTGTATAATATCTCTTGATATTTGCTCCTGATGTTGCCAAGTAAAGAAATGGAGAGGTAATTTCTTCACTTGGCAACATTAGGAGTTATAAAGGAAAGGTAGGATATATAAAGCCAACAAAACGTAGAATAAGAAAAATATAAAAAAAAGAGTGAGAGAACGCGGGAAAATATATATATATATATATATATATATATATATATATATATATATATATATATATATATATATATATATATATATATATATATATATATATATATAAATAAAAGTAATTTTCATACCTGCAAAACGTTAGTCGTTCTACCGGCGGTCGACTGTAGTGTCGTCGTACTGCAAAAATAAATGTTTACAATATTTTAAGGAATACCTCACCTGTATAGCATCTTCTAGCAGGTCGTACTGTTCAGGTGGGTCGGTCCTCGACTCTTCCGTAGCCTCGGCGAACTGAAGCCACTGCTCCAGCCGCCACAGCTCGTTGTCCAGCTGCTTCCAGTTACGGTCCGAGCACAGGGGGCACGTCAAACGACCAGATTCACTGTGCGGTGAGATATGTTTCATGCTTTTAAGACTGTTTATTTTCTAATTATTATAACCCAATACTTTTTGTAGGAACAGCGACAGTTAACTACGTTTGCATATTACAGTACATCTATTCTTATATAAGATCAAACCATAAAATTAAACTAAACTAAATTTATTAATTTTTTTAAAACTAAATTTATAAATTATTTTTTATTAAAGCAGTCATTAAATTATTGCAGTGTTGCCATACTAAAATATATTAAAAAATTAGTAAAAAATATATTAAAAGATATTTTTATTTTCACAGCTCATATATATTCCACTGCTAAGCACGGGCCTTAACCCACCGTTGGGGGTAGCGAACTCACGCAACCCCCGAGACGGGCTTGGTGAACCAGGCGCCGGAGGAACCCCGGCAGAAGCAGTTCTTTAAGAGATCCCTTGTGTTGGTAGACGCGCACACGCGGAGTCCGATATAACCCGCCGCCCCCAGTTGGCAGGCTATCCGTATCGGATTTCCCCACGTATAAAAAAAAGCCTTAACCCACCACGCTTGTCCAATGCGGATTAGCGGAGTTAGTAGACTCGGAATAAATAACTGTAGGCCATATTCCGATGCGGGTATCGAACCCGCGATATTGCCTTCGTGAGCGGAGGGCCCCGTTCCTGAGCCTCCATCGGTCGTCAAATTAATAGATACTGTCTGTTAATAGATATTTTTTAAATTAAATTTTTAAATAAACTACAGTAAAATATAGCTGTTTCTACTAAAGTCACCAGAATAAACATTAGATAGATTTTGAATTTTTTTTTCTTTACTTCTGTGTATAATATAAGAATTAATTATTACATGAAGCATTATTTATACCAATTTATATAATTACTACGATAAAAGTGCAAAGAAAAATATATAAGTAATATTTAAAAAACTACAATGTGACATCACAAATACCATGCATTGCAAACTACTTATTCCAATATATATTTTTTTACTATTTTCTACCATCTGTCAAAATTTAAGTATTTTATTTAATATATAGCATTAATACTATAATAAAAAAGTGCTCGCGTTTTTTTCTAACTTCCCAATAATTTTAAAAGTTTTTAAAAAGAAAATTTTTAATGGCTGTTGTCCCCGTATTCTGTCAGCCATTTTGACATTAAATAAGAGAAATAAATATAATACATGACATTTTTGTATAATATAATGCAGAAAACTGAATTCACCATAATTTATTATAACATATTGTTATGATGGAAGATTTTATTAAATATATAAAAATTTATAGAATTAAAATCATTTGTCAACCAGCAAAACATAGTTTGACAATCGACCTTAAAATTTCCCGCGCTGTCATATTTTTTCATCAACTCATAGGGATGTGATCCTTTTTTTTATAGATAATGAAAAAATTGATTAAAAAAATATATATTTGAGTACGCCACAATGGTTTTTTATTTTTGTTAATAATTTTGACAGATGGCGTCTATAGTCTATGCGCCAGTAAAACATCAAATCTAGTGTACAAAATATAGCGCTTAATAAAATATTAGAAAGCTGTACTCACTGTTCGCACGTGAGAGCGTATGACGCTGAGTGGGGCAACCTATGGGACCAGAAAACGCATGTGTTTAATTTCGAGCATGCCAGGTTAAGAAGCTTGTTAAACACTCAAATTTGACCTAACTCCACAGTTCTTACATACTCTACTATTCGATAACACACCTTTTAACTAAAATACATTAATACTTTTTGATACTATGCTTTTTTATTTGCAATTAAACAATTTATTATACCAGTTCCAAGTAAAATAGTTCGTCAATACTTTGAGATGTCCAGTTTAATCGAGCCACTGGTTACTTTGTCATCTTAATGTGTGTAGTCGCTTTTCCGAAACCCATTACAAATTTTTGGATCCAATTTAAGATATGACTTCCGCGTTTTGGTAGGCAAGTATTGAACAGAACGCCACCGGAAGTTCATTAAAGTTAATAATAGCAAGAGAAATAGGAATATAAAATGCATAATAACCGGGAAAATTTAACGAGTTATTTAATAAATTGCAAGCCATTGGTTAAAACAACATAAAGTCTCTTTTCTATTTACAAAAATAGTCAAAAGTCTACCATATAATATGTTAATCGAAATATAAGTAATATCCCGTGAGATATAGAAAGAATATATGTATATATATAAGACAAACTTGTATAGTCGAGATATTCCCACATTTATGACACACACATTGCCTGCATGTATCAAGCCCCACCACCAAATTTCAAAGTGCTAGAGTGCTACTGACAGTAAACAGACCACAGACACAAAGAGATGTTTCGATGTGCATAGACAATTACTGATGCCCGACTTATTTTTCAATTGATAGTTGCCAGATAAAAACACAGATATAACATTATTTCAGTAATAAAAATATGCAATAAAAAAAATAGTACAAAATAACGTATTTTTACGTGACATATTCAATTTTAAAAAAATTTGAATAATTGAAAAAATAGAAGACACTTGTGTATATATTTTTTTAAATTCTTTTTGTATAGTTTCACTTTTATGTCTTTGGATGTTAGAGTTTTATCTCTGATACGCACCACTCGTTGATTGGTAAACGGGGGATGTACAAAAATCACAGCTAAAATCCAATGATTATAATCTTCTATACAGTTTTTCATTAGTATTTTTATCAAGCATATAAATACGGAAAAATGAATTTTAAAAGGGGAGATTGTTATATGTACCAAAGAAAATACAACGTATTTTTTAATTACTTATTATTGTTGAAATATTAAAAAATATATAAGGACTACGTTTAAACACCATAACAGAACTACCATAAAATCAATAGTTGCAGATATATGTTTTTTACCTTGCTTCACGAGACCATGGGTAAGATATAGCGAAATAAAAGTGAGAGTACGAAAAATAGTAAAATTACTCAAATTATCTAAAAAGCTAATTGATGCGCTAACAATCTAAAGTTTTTTTAGTTCTAAATCTGAAATTGTCTTTTCGAAGTCTTTAACCGTCGTACAGCTTTCGTGTGATATTATATTTTAAAGCTTGCAAAAAGGCGCGTGGTAAGAAATATGTGCACAGATAAAAAAACGTACAGTATCAATTACTACATCTCTTTGTTTGTGTGATCTGCGTGTAATGTCATAATGCATTATAGTTGTCAACAAACATTCATGTGACATATAAAAGAACATTGAACCGACGTACCTCAGGTTGTTAATCTGCAGCTCGCGTTTCTTCGCCTGCGTCAACAACTCTTCATATCTCATCGATAACGATTCAACTTCCTTCATCATCGCTTCTTCTTCAGTAGCATCACATTCGGTTAAGAGAAGTTCGGACAAGTGTTTCGCCAACTCCAATGTCTGTCCAGGCTTGGCTCCAGCTTTGGCGATCTCTTTCGCAGCTGTAGCTAGGTCATCACCATTAGCATCTTCTTTCAACTCATGAAGCAACGCCGTTCTAAGAGCTTCCAACGATTCTGATGTTTCTTTTACTGCGGCTGTCAATTCTACTCGATATGTTTCTTTGGATGTTAATGTGTCGACTTGGAGGGACGCGTCGGTTTCCCACTTTAGGGTATCAACCTGTAGCAGAAAGGAAAATAAAATTTTTATTGTATAATTGGTCAACAAAACAAATAAAGAAATGAAAACTTAAATCAACAAGGAGTCAGAAATTTTGTTAAGTCTACAGATATTTATTTCGAGTCTCGTAATTCTGCCAATCTGCATTGGATAAGTGTGGTGGTTTAATGGCCATTCCTCCGGAAATGGGGAGGCCTGTGCCCAGCAGTGAGACATATATGGGCTGTGTATATGTTTATACAGATGTGAGCCTTGTACACTTAAAGAAGACATCAGAAAACGAATAGAAGCGTTCGAAATGTGAGCATATAGGTTTAAGTTGAGGCCAAAACATTCACCTGTACAGCAGAGTCAACATCCTGCACCACAGCTTGGCGCGCCAGTCTCAACCTTGTGGTAACGTCAGCCAATAAAGCGCGGTATTCCCCAGCTAGGTCGGCAGCCCCAACGGCGCCTTGCAACGCCGCTTCAAGACGGTCCGCATCTGCTACCAGAGACTCGCATTCGCGGACATCTTGTTCTACTCCCTAAAGACAAAGGCATAATTGAGTAATAGGATAAAGAAAGATAAAGATGAAAAGAGACGATGTTATTCACGATATTCATGAGCGAAGAATAGAAAATTGAAGAACTCTTTCGTATAAATTTACGTTATTTCTTTTCCCTTCCCAAAGATTTCGGCTTTTTTATGGGATAGGAAAGCAATCAATGCCGCCCATAAACATTCGCAGGGCCATAGGCAGTACAGAAACGCTGCCGGCCTTAAAAAAAGTGTCCTATCGGTTCGGAAACACCGCTGGATGTATTTTAGTACTTTAGTTTGAGAATAGAATTACTACTTACATCTAATTCCTGCAAAGTGGCAGTTTGGTCTATTGGCGTCGGCGCAAGATGCAACGCTCTGGTTAGTCTTACATCAGCTTCAGCCAATGCAACAACTGCCCTGCCATGCGCAGCCACAAACTGTCTGTGAAGGTCTGCGCCCGCTGCGTCTACTCGAACCCTGAGTTGCTGCCACCGACGTACTGCGGCTCTCATACGCGCTGCCTGATCTGCGCCTTCACCACGAAGCTCCATCCCCCGAGCGGACGCCACGCGACCATACGCGTCCTCCAAACGTTTCACATCACTCTCCAACGCATCCAAATCCTTTATCACAGCCCTTGAAACACTATCGTCATCGGATTCACTGCGCTGCTTTCGAGCCTCTACTTTCTCCACTCGCTTCTCAATCGAATCCAATTTCTTCTCAATTTTAGGTAGTAGAGAGGTTGCGAGTTCAGCCGATTTACGGATTTCCTTCAATGCCGTCTTTCTTAGCTCGGACATCTCGCAAATATTTCTCCACTTCTTCTCCACGATGTCGACGCCCGTGCGTAAGTTACGTAAATCGAAGTTGCCCTTAAGTACATCGGGATCATTGAACACGAGTTCGCACAGGTTCAGCGCTTCACCTACTTCACTACTTTCATCTTCAATACTTTTGTGAATTTCGTCGCGATCCTGGAATTTTGAATCTATTGCCTTCGTCGTCAAATGTTCTATCACCACGGTTGTAGTAAGTTTAGATTCTATAAAGTGCAGTTTTTGTCTTATTTCTGTCAAACGTTCCTCTAGTTGTGTTATTGTTTCAAGAAGCTCATTTATCTTAGCAATCCTGCTCCTTCCCGTATCTTGTAACTTCAACCAACGCTCTTGTACATCTCTCAGTTGTTTGGTGGTAATTTTGCTGTAGGGCTTTTCGTCTTTCTTAGACATTTCGATTAAGGACTCGCCAGTTTCAGTTAACCATTCAAATTCGCGTTCTTTGAGGGCAGTTTCTGCCTGAACTTCGGAATAAATTCTTCTAATTAAGTCTTGCGGGTCTAAAGCCCCAACTTGAGTACTCGAGCTCGACGTCTCCAGCCGCGATTCAAGCGCTGTAATCCATTCTGAAAATCGCAACAATCTTGAATCAAATATCGAATATATTTCCAATCTCTCCTGAAGTCTGTGAATAATAATAGAAAGCTGATGTTCTAAATCAGCGCGTTGTTGTCGTAGCTGCCAGACTTTCTGATTGACGATTCTTATGTCTTGTGGACTTAGGCATTCTTTTAATTGTTCTTGTATAACACTAAGCGCTTCAATTTGATTTTCAGTCTTTTCTATTTTCTTCCTCGTTTCCGTGTATTTATCTATAATTTTCTTGATCTGTGGTCGTGACAAGCGATCATCGTCAGAGTGTGACAGAATTTCATCTTGTGTTCTCGAGTATAGTTTATGAAGATCTCCAGTCAAATTTTCATATTCACCGATAAGGCCAAGTATTCGAGTAAGGAAATCACGCCACGTGTCCAAACTGGCTTGTAAGTTATCAACTCTCTTCACAATGCCAGAGTATTCCATCCTAACAGATGCTGCATACGTATCGTCGGTGAAAGTGAGTACACGTTTTAGGTATACCGACAGCTTTTCCGCTAGTTTCCGACCTTCGGGGAGCTTGTCGGAGAGATTCTGTATGTTTGCTAATATTTTATATATCCTCTTAATGTGGATATATCTGAGTTGCATCTTCTCCTTTTCCCTCTCAATTTCCTTAAGCCAACGTAGTAGTTCGATATAGATTTCTCTGTAGTCGTCCCAAGCTGCAATTCTAGTGCACACTTCGTCGTGTCTTTCAACGATTCTCGCGAGCGTCTCGTTGTGGAAGTTTGTTAGGGTATCAAATTTGTCAGCTAAATCTCTATTATTTGTCTCTTTATTTTCGTTCATGAGGACCGACCTTTGAGACACTAACAGATTCCTATGTACACGGCACAGACGGCGATTTTCTGTTAGATTCTCGTAATCTGCTGGTACTGAACCTGATAAGAATGACTGTAAATCTATAAGGTATTCATGCCATAACCTGAGTGCTGTGGCGGCATCTCCTGACCTTATTAACGCAGTGGATAACCTGTGGTAGTGCAGGAACGTGTCCCGGAACATGGCCTGCCACAGTTCCAGTATCCTTACAATCGAGTGCTCCTCAGAAATGTCTCGATCGATTTCGGGTAGCTCCGCCTTTGCGGGATCGATTTCCGCTTCACTCTTACCAAGGGCGATCAAGTTTTCGCGCAGCGCTATCAGCTTATCTTCTACTATTTCAGCATCTTCGTGTACGGGAGCCAAATCCTGAAACAATGGAAGTAATTTAGTAAATTTATTTATTTTAACTTCTTGAATGTACTACAGTATTTCAAATCAGTGCGTCTCTAATACATTCTCCTCTGTCATAATTATACACATTATATGTGCACAATTACGACGAAGGAAGATGTGTATATGTATTAACTGCTGCTGAAAACTAGCTTCAGGTACTCTAATAGAACGCCTGAGCAAGAACCATTTTGTGACACTTATTATATTAAAATTATTTTCTTTTTCTTTTATTTATTTGTATAATTTAATATTATTTAGGTTTTCATTTTAGTTATCGTAAAAAAAAGTGTCGTGAATAAAGTTTTTTTATTCTATTATGTTGATCGTGTATACTTATGTATGTATGTATTAAAAGTTATCTATATATGTTATAATTATATATTAATATTTGTTTACCTACTTTAAGCTTTTCCACCAACCCAAAGGCTGGCTGGCAGAGAATGCCTTACGGCATTAAATCCCCCTTTGTATCACAAACTGAATAAGAATAAATAAATAAGATACGAGCTATTTTTCTTATTAATACAGTCGTAGCATATACCTCCCTCAAAATTGAGAGGGGTTCTTATAATCCCCATTCTGAGTAGACGGAGTGGGGATCGCAGGTTTGTTCTTATTAATCACGCAAACGCTGCTGACAATATGTTTTTTGAAAGTATAGGAAGGCAAACGAACAGACGCGTCACCTGATGGAGAGCCGTCACCCATATGGATCCGTAGTGCACATAGACATTGCACAAGCGTTGGCGGCCTTCGAGGAATGTGTAGGCGATAATTTAGTGGTATTTTCTGAAGGAAAGGTAGTTTATAAAGGAAACCTTCTACTGTTCTTATATTTATTAGAAAAAACTTCACGAGATATATATGAGCCTAACGTGCTTATATAAATTATGTGTGCCTCTACTCACATACCGAAATACCGCTATATCCTTCTGAATCACCAACGTGTATAACGGAAGCACAGTTTGTTGATATAAATATATTTAAATTAAGTCACGTAACCTCCGAAGCGCACGGGCAACTTCAAATTCCGTACTTAATCGTATTAGCTGTGTTGGTATATATATCGATATGTTCATATACTCGAAGTTCAATCGTAATTCGGTAAATTAATTTTTATTTATTAATTTTTTTTATATGTGTAACATAGACAAGACTCAGAATAAACATAATAGAGAGAATAAAGATAAACAAGACTCTAGATCCCACAATAGGATTCCCTGTGTTGTGGGAAACTAAGCTCTTCCCTCAGTTAATATAATATTACAATATAGGAACACAAAAATCAATGTAGAGAAACAAATTGAAAATTATAAAATAGATTAATGATAATAAAATATAAATTAAGCTAGATAATAAATAATTAAACAGGTTTCTTTACTTATTTATTATCTAGCTTAATTTATATTTTATTATCATTACTCTATTTTTTAATTTTCTATTTTTTTTCTCTATATTGATATTTGTGTTCCTATATTGTCTGAGTGCAGGTGTGTGTGTTTGTGTATGTTTATAATCATTTTGTGGTATGAGTTTTAATTTATCTTTTCTAAGAGCAGCCCCTTCGTATACTTCTCGTTCTAATTCAAAATTCCATCTAACGACCTTCTTTCAATACGCGTGTTGTGTGCAGTTTAGAATTATATGTTGAGGGTTTGATTGACTTTAGTGTACATGTGTGGCCCCATGAAGTGCGGGGCTTTTCTCGCCGCCATCGATTTAGTCTATGGCAGGGATGAGCAACTCGCGGCCCGTTAAACATGTTTATGCGGCCCGCCAAGCATTTCTAAAATTGAATTTATTTTGTCAACTTTCTCCCATCAATATATTGTTATAAAATTAATTATAATAAAATGGCAGTACATACTAAACCGAAACAAATTATTGATAAGTGTTACTTAATGTGCGGCCCGACAAAATATTTTAAAATTTAAATTGGCCCGTTGATTAAAATGGTTGCTTACCCCTGATCTATGGCTTTATTTTTACTTTTATATATTTCCCTGTAAGAGAAAAGTAACGAACAAGATTGTATACTGATAATAGGTACGGTATTAAGTATAGTATTCAGAGTCGCTAAAAATAGAATCAATCGGAAAACCACAAAAGGCAGTGTTTGACAAAAACACGAATGAGGTCATCTTGCCCTTGCATCGTCTGACGATAAAAAGGTCAGACAGCAAAACGTCTGATACAGATACACAAACAAACAGGCGTATATAACAGCCATATTGATTTTATTATTCGCAATAATTATATATTTATCGTACTTTTCGGACCACAAAGCGCACTTTAAATTTGAAAAGGTCACATTCTTTGCCTGCCCGGTAGTTTTGGTAATGGTACACGGGTACGCGACCCCGGCTCCCCGAGCTACCGTATCACTCCTTGTCTTCCGTCGCGGTAGTATCATATCCCTATCATCCTGTCTAAATTCATGTTTCCTTTTCTCTACCCTCTCCATTCTTCTCTATCCTTTTCCCTTCTTTATATATTTACAGTATTGCTACTCACACGGTGGGGATGAAACTGTTCTATATGGAGTATTAGGTGGTGGTGGGTTTCGGCGACAGGAATTATTTGGAAAGCTTTCCCGGATTAATCAATATTAGCGTCCGGCCATCCGCAGAAGGCAGATCCATAGAGTGGTGGTACGTCAATTTCATTTTTTTTTTATTTAGACATAAGCAAAACATTTCATTTATCGAACGTCAGTCTGTTGTCAATAAATCTTTACCACCATTTCGTAACGAAATTCCTCTGAACGGAGAAACCACGGCGAAAGAACCACCGCAGGTAAATTTGTTTATTAATAATTTTTTTTTCTATCATCCGATAATGTATCTACATCAAATTATTAATGGAGTCAGGCGTTACTTTGCGGAAATCCATCACTATATGGACAGTCAAAAGTTTTACTTTTCGGTTGTCTTCCGTGGAGTCTACTATGCCTGAGGATACCTCGTGTTGGGGCGAAACACGTGTCGTTTACAAGATGGAAAAGTGATAATGTGTGTTTGGTGTTGTGTATAGTGGTTGGTGGGTGGAGAATTGATGGCCGATTTTCGGTAAGTTTTTGGTTTTAAGTTCCAAATAAATCCACTTAACCCAACGGAAAAACACACATTATTAATTTTCTGTTATTGTTTTGCTTGTCGCGGATCTTAGCTAAGTAAAACTTTTGACCGTCCATATACATCAAATTATTTTTTAACACTATGTCCATCCTACGATTGTCTGGAAGAAATGGTTATTGGCCATAAGACCGCCACATGTATATAAATATTACATTCAATAATTGTACAACTTTGTTTTAGGTGTACAATAAAGAATATATCTATCTATCTATCTATCTATCTATCTATCTATCCGGTTTTATTTTATTTTTTAAAATATGTCAATGTGTATAGATGAAATTTTAAAGTGTCACAGATAAACAAGAGAACGTTCGGTTATGTTTAATAAGTGACATTCAAGTAAGTTTTAAGTAGTAGTAAATAGATTTCCTAAAAAGAAATCTCGAGAAAAACTCATCCTAACGATGGCAGGGATGAAACTATTTTTGTGCGGTAATGGAATTCAGTGGTAGGAATTATTCCGAGCAATTCCTCGGACAATACATAACTTTTCTACATACCTGTCTCATATCGCATAGCTTCTCTTTCGCGTGTTGCGCTTTCGCTCTGGCGAGCAATCGGGCCTCCCCTAAGTCCGCCATGGTCTGCACCGCACCAGCCACCAACTGTAATCTCCTGGCTAGCGCATCTGCGTCAGCTTGCAGAGCTCGCGATCCAGTCTCCTCTGCCACTCTGGCCGCTAAGGACCTCAGCTCTGCTACTCTTGCTTCTTGCTCTAAGCATGCCTGGAAATACAAATATTTTTTTGTTAATTTCATAAATATAAAATAGAAGGAATGATATTTAGATTCTGTACGGCATTGGCTTAGATTATATCAGTACACACACTAATTTTTTAGTACTAAAAAATAATTTCGAAAGAGACTTAAACCCAGAAACCTTGGTTCAGATAAGGTACACTAACCATTGAGAGGTAAGCAGTTGTAGAATTTATACAATTTAGAAGGTGTACTCACTACTCATACACTTTTCAGGGTGGAAGAGCCACGCTGCAGACGAATAGTTTGTCAAGAATGGCATATTATTTGTCTGTAGTAGTGTAAAGAGTTTATTAAAGTACATTTAATCCCGTTATCTAGACGATTTCATTTCAAGGGCCAAAGATATCATTGGTTTTATTAATACTAACATATTTCCTTCCTTAATACATAGCTAACTGATAAAAAATGTGTGTGTGTGTACAATTTCATTGTATACATATTTTTTTTTCATAGCCCATATAAAATATGCCGCAGTGCTGAGAACAGGCGTCCCCATTTCTAGAGGAACGGATTTTAAATCACCACGCTTGTCCAATGCGGATTGGCGGAATCGGAATATCTGTAGGCCATACATATATTTATACATACATACATATTCGTCACGCCTGTCTCCCGTAGGGGTAGGCAGAGACCACAGATCTCCATCTGCTACGATCTCGGCATACTTCCCTCGCTTCCTCCACACTCATTATTCTCCTCATTCAAGCCCGCCGGTTAAGGGTACTCTTGACCTGGCCTTTCTTAAAAACTTCAGCAATTTGGTCAAGGTATGTTTTCCGTGGTCTTCCCCTACCGACCCTTTCATCCACATTCGCAACGTAAATTTCTTTTGCCAGTCGTCTTTTATTCATCCTCTCTAAGTGCCCAAACCATCTAAAAATCCCTTTCTCAACTTTTGTCACAACAACTTCTTTTACTTCACATCGCTCTCTTATATCATCATTTCTTATTCTATCATTCAAAGCTATATTTATCCTGGGATCAAATAAAAAGTAATTAAAAGGAATACGAAATATTCATATTCATATAATATATTAAAAAAAAATTAAGTCAATTCGGTCGTAGCATAATACATAATGCATTTAAATAAAGAAACGAGAACATAAGTGTAATTGATTACTTCTTGTACTTTCTCCCCTTTCACTGCAGTTTTGGTGGTGAAAGGCAAGCGCCCTTGCTGATTCATCGCAAGCAAACCCGCGTCGCAGTGTGTGTGAACACTTCGTCCTTCAAAAATTAACATTTCGCAAAACCTTAATTGTCTTCGGTAAGAGAAGGTGTACGGTGGCAGACTTAAGTATACTGCTTAACGATTATCTTCTGCCAATATTGAGAGAACATCCCGCCTTCACTTCATGGTTTCAACAAGATGGCGCCACGTCTCACACATACTCTTCAGCCTTACATTCAACACGACATGTGACACAGGGATGTGTCACGAATGCAGTCACGTTTGTGTGACGTCACATAATTTGCAATTTTTTTTTACATCCTGCCTTCACTTCTTAACGCATGGTTTCAACAAGATGACGCCACGCCTCACACCGAGACCATGGAGCCCCCTCTCATGGTTTGACGTCACATAATTTGCAATTTTTTTAATCAGAAATTAATAAATTAAAACAGCACTCCCAAAACTATTTATATACATCAATATCAAGCAAGGCGTACCACCTAGCCTGATCTTCGTCTACACACATCCAGTTTCTGCCAGCCGCGTTGCGCAAATCGTCGCTCTATCAAGCAGGGGGGTCTGTCCCACATGACATGCATACATATATTAATAGGATTATCAACTTTTTCGTAGTGGACGTATAGAGTTTTAGCACTTTAGATTTATACTTGAAAGTTATGACTCGTCCAGGTGGAGGACCATGGTCACACGATGTCATATTTCGTACGACGTAACTTGTGGATGGCCACTAATGAACGAACAAGCAAACATTTATTTCTTACCAATTCTAAAGTGCCTATTTATTAAATGATATCATAACATAATAAATACTAATTGGCGTTAGGGATTAATTAAAATAAACAAGTAATTAGATTACGTAAATAACTATAGTAAATTGGTTGCCCTATTTAATGGACTGAACAACAACAGGATGGTTGAATTTCACTGTCCGCTTGTTTTACAAAAACCTACGTCAGCGACAACCCTGATATTTAACATATGAGTGCTATTCTTTAGCGAATATTCGCAGATATTATGTGCACATAGCTTTACATTGATAGGTAATTAAGGTTAGTATACACAAGCGGCGTTTGTTTGCCTATAACGTTACTTCTGCCTACGGCTGGTTCTTTGCCTACTTTGGGTTTCTTACATATCCGTTATGTATGCAAAATTAGTTGTCACTAATTTTGCATACATTTTTGTTAGGGATACAGTGACTTGCTAGCCGATTAGGGTAGGAAACTTGACTTCTAAGCCTATGATACCGGGTTTAAATCTAGGTTGAAACTAAATTTGATTTAAACGCAAAAACTAATTATCGAGTGTTTTTTTCATGTGTATTTATTTGTGATTTTAAGACACTATATTCGAAATATTCATCTCAACGTATGGGTATGGGTAACGTATGGTTGGCTTGTATTCAATCATCCATAACACTATGTAATTTTCAGTTTTCGATTTTTTTTTCACAAAAACTAAACTTCGCATTTGTAAAAATATGTATGTCAGTAAGTAACATTCAAATATTATAGCGTTCATACAAAAATATTGTTTTATAGGACTTCAAAGAAAACCTGTAAATGCATCAAATACTTATACACCATCTTCGTAGTATTTGTTTACTACATGAGACGCATGTATTCATAAGTATGGCAACAGCGCGTGCGAAAGAGAAAAAACGTCTTTTGTCGGCAGGTTGCGCAAATTGTTTTCATTCATAGTTATCCCTTCCGTACGTAAATATTACGCGACCAAATTAGGTTGGTTTGGGTGCAGTTCATATTGGAATGATAATGATGTCTATTTGAATTAGCAAGATTTTTTGTTGTATAATTTTTGGTGTATATTAAGGACATTTTTAATAAATATTTCATAAAAATAAAAATTTTTTTTCTTCGCCAAATTTAATGTATATCGATAACTGAATATATTACTTAATTTTCTCGGGTAATTAAAAAGTCACGGTGTATACATATGTCCCACGCACGGGCGACTTCTAAAGAAACGGAAGTTAACACACTACGCTTGTCAAATGCAGATTGGCGGAGTTATCAGACTCGGAATAAATACATGTAGGGCATACATATATTTATTCCAATGCGGGGATCGAATCCGCGACCATTGAGTCCGTTTGGAACAACCACTGAGACCGTCAATGTCCGTTCAATGGAGGAGTCCGTCTCTACGCAGGGAGGTAGCGATGGCGAGTCCAGCTACTTTTATTCTCTCCGCCTGTCCAAAGCGTAGGAAGCAATGAGGAACACAATCCGACCAGTAAGGCCAATACAGTGGCATTGCGGGTTTGTTATATCGCAGTCAATGAAGACAAAATAGGAGACTGTGTGTGGACGAAGAAGACATTACACAATTCTTTACGGAGTATACAATTTTCAATTATTGGCTACTTTATCCTGCCATATTTTTCACAAAGCAAACATTTCCTACCGCAAACACTTCAATTATAGGGGAACAAACATTAACCAATCACGCTTCTCCAAAGCAAACTGGTGGGGCATCCAGACTTGGAATTAATATGTTTGGGTCATACACAAATTTATCCCGAATGCGGTAGCTTCGCCAGGTCGTATTTACCTTAGCAAACGGACATATAACTTGCTGACTCAAACCGCTGAATGTTAAATTAAGTGCCTTTTGTGTAAACTAAATCCGGCCCGAACAGATTATAAAAGTAGGTCAAACAAGAATGGCTGAAGGTAGATTTGATATTGTAGATGTTAAGCTCATGTAAGGTAGTAAATATCTTGTTCTGACTAATAAAAGGTTTGGATGATTATTTTTTAATCCGAGGATTATAGTGAACAGGTTTCTTGATAAAGGTATATATATATAAAAAAATAAATGACGTAAAATGTCCCATACATTTTTCCATGTGTGTGTGTGAGTGTGTGCGATTTAATTTACTGCATCTTTACATGAATATGAATAGAAATGAACTTATATATATTTAAATATCTTTAGATATCTATAGATAAAATGTTAAGATAATAGTCACGTAACATATCTTCTCTGCTTTTACGATTTACCTGACAATGATTCTGTACGATAAAAAAATGTTTCCCTTATATCATATAGTCGATGTTGATATCGCGTATTCTTATCTTATAAACGTGACAATCTGGATAATTTTTGAAGCTGTGATTGACATTTATGTGTCAATGGGGTTTAAGGTGAATATTTTTTATATATTATTATATTAGTGTATATTTATATATCATTATTATTGTATATATACAAGCGAAGTTATATGAAGCGCAACCTCATCAGGGTTCCCCAAGGATTTATTATAATTTAATTTGATAATATGTATCACCATTATCAATTCGTTTTATCATCAACATCAATTCATTACGAATCAACGAGTTCATTACTAAATCGTGAAAAAGCTTTACTGTTAGCGGACTTATGTTTGTCAAATGAAATTTAATATCGTGTGTCTAAAATAAAGAATTTAATTCGAACAGTTTTGCAGCGGCCCACCGATGGAATCAGGCTCATTATCTAGCACGGCCTTGGCTTTCAGCGTTCTTTTTCTTCTGCCCTGTCTTGAAATGCAAATTCAGCTTGTCGCGATCGTGTCTTGATAAAATGGTGGTCGTTCTACCAAAACTTGCATGGACTTCTGCAGTCAAGTTGAAAAGACAGGATGCACGCATTTATTTCATTTCATTTTTTTCTACGCCATAAACAATTAAACAATATAACTGATAATAACATAAGATTATACAAATGAAATAAAAATTTAACATCACTGATGTAAAATGGCGGGAAAAGTCTACTATTCTTTCACTTTCCATTGCTTTTTAGTTTTTTTTTTTAATATTTTTTTGGCACTGATTGTCAGAGCTTATACGCTTTAGGATATATAAAATTTAAAATTTTACGATAAATATCCGATCCGAGACGATAAATTCCGATCGTAAAGATCGAAATTTATCGTGTGTACACGCATTAGCTATTCCTGGGTTGAGTCGACGTCAACAGTTTATTCATGGCCGAAAATAACAAGCCATTTCCCACCACAACACCCTCATGTTAACCACAGAGATTATTTTTGAGTTTATGTATGTGTAACGCTGATATACTATTTTTTAACGGTCCGTATATGTTCCACCGCTGGACACGGGTCCTTTGCATTTTTAGAGGAATGAACATTAATTCAGTATGCTTGTCCAAGACGGATGGGGGGGGCGGCGCAAAATAGGAATAGATATATATATTCACACCTACCCTTTAGCGATACATATATTCGCACCTATGAGGGAATTGAATACACCACTACTGTCTCCGACAATGGTAGCTTCGCCATTAAGCGTAATAGGTCGTAATGAAAACCTAATTTTGTTATGAGTACGAATTCAGAAAGCGCCTTATCAAATTCCAATATCAAGCAAATATAGAGTATTTGTAGACAGTAGATTATAGGCCAAATAATAAGTAAACGCATGCTAACTGATTATTTTCTGCCAATATTGAGAGCCTCCTCACATTCTGCCTTCTTTTCACGCGCATGGTTTCAACAAGATGACGCCACGATTGCTAGAAAGACTATGGAATTAATTAATTAGAATTATTAAATACTTTTTTCCTAACAAATTAATAAGCCGTTTCAGTGATACTTATCCCTGGCCACGTAGGTCGCCGCATCTGACCCCTATGGACTTCTTTCTGGGGCCTGTTTTTTGCCACCGACTTTTGAGCTATAGGCTATCCTTATATCTCAAGCATATCTACACAAATAAGTATATAGAAACTATAAAATATATTTAATAGAAGTGCGTTTTTGATTTAATTTTGGAAGGTCACGTGAGTGGTTAAACGGTCTCATCCCACTCCTGGCCAATATTGATTAGGGGCCGACCGAGGGCTCCGACGCGAGGGCGCGCCTGTTCGCGCCCGCCCGCAATTAAGAAAATTCTAACGTTGTGCCATAGACCACCAAAGACATAGATAGGACATTAATTTATTATAATGATAGTAATACTCGCCACGGAGAAAAGTTTCATCCCCACCATCTAGTTGAGTTGTTATGTATGTATATGTAGTATGTATTTTAAAGAAATATGTGTAAAGGACCTTCTTTATGATTTTACGCAAACGATAAGAAATAAAAATAGAATGCGGAAACTTAATTAAGTCGATTGATGTCGTTTTCGAATTTAAATATATTAATAATGTGGGAAAATAGAGACTATAAGAAATAATATTTATTATTTAACAGTTATGCAGTGAAATTGTGTGGAGCATAGAAGGTAGTATTAAGCTATTCCGTGCAGAGACGCACCTGTACCTGACGTACTGATTCGGTAGCTTTTCGTGTTCGGGTTATACACATATAAATAATTATATACATACATTATCGACGAAAAGAATCGAAAGCGCTGTAAACGATAGATATCAAAAAAAATATTGCATATTCCCATCATAAAATAATACTGATCGCGATATCAATAGATAATTTTGCACAGCGTAGAAACTGACTGTTCTTGAGTGATCAGATACAACTTTTTCAGAAATCTTGAAAGTTATTTGCTGTGGTGGAAAGATTTCGTTTTACGTTTTTGCTTTTCTGCGTCGATATAAATATAAAATAATATAAATACCAGTAAATGAGGATGTATTTAAAACATTATGTAGATTTGGTTACTACTGAGCGATTTGATCCAATTTTTAACTATTGTCATAGAGGCAAAAGGCCACTGGTTTTATCGTAACAAAGAAATTTTAAAGGAGTGTCATGCGGGAGACAAGTCACCCAAGGTGCCAATGCCCCAGACGGTGATGACGTGAACTCTGTATGTATGTTTAATGCATGGCTAACTTTGAATATTTATAAGTGTACCTAAAATTATGTACGATCCGCAATTCGAATTAAAAGTTTGAAAACAACCAAAAACAAACATTTTAAAAGAAGATTAGCAATATGAAATAACGTTGTTAGAATTGTTGGTAACCACCCCAAGGAAACTACATAGGACTTCGATAAGAAAACATTGTTAAAGTTCAATTCTAGGTAGAAACGAAACGAAAGTATAATATAAAAAGCACACCTCGGCATAAATCGGCTAATTCTGGGACAGTTTGCTGCTTGATGTAGGTTTCTTCAAAAGGTATGATCTCTTTAATAACCACACTTACAGTTGCCAAAAATATTCAATGGAGTTAGGCGTTACTTTGCTGAAACCTATTACAAAAATCCATTTTTATAATGGGAGGAGAAATCGGGAATATAATATTGTGTTTATAGATCTTAGCAACGTATATTTTGTTCGTATGAATAAAACACATGACGCCAGTAACCCTGTTATTCGTCACCAGCTTTGGAGTTGATGATGGCCTTAATTGAGATGTTTATACCGACATCAATCGGTTGATAGAGCATTCTAGGTGACAGCTGAGCTTGATAGTGGAAGCAACAAGATAGAGATTGAAGAGATGCTTCTCCGTAAAGTTTTACTCGAGGTGAATCACCTTAAGCAGTCCTGCCATCGACTGTGCGACAAGCACTAAGTTCAATGAAACTTTATCATGTAACCGTACCGAACTGTGCCGTCTAGAAAGCGTGATATAATAAATTGCGAATTATCAACCGAATTCGTTTATTGACGCCTCTGTGCTAGTAAAGATTATTTATTAAATTATAATAAGATTGACGTATTTTCCACATCTCCTGCTCAATTTAAAAAAAAAATACTCTTCATAGTTTTCTTCTTCATTCTTAATTTCTCTTTTGTCTCTGTTCTGTTATGATTTAGTTTTCTTTGTTAGATTAGTTATTTTTATTGTTACGTTTATATGGAAATAAGACAGGGATACTGTCGTTACTTACGCAATTAATTATTGTTTAATTTAGATTATAATATATTAGGTAATTGATGCATTGAGCTGCTTTTGTTGTCGTTTTTATAAATAAAAAAAAAATTATATTATTATTGATGTGTACATGTTTAGTGGACATCATTTTTTTTAATAGAAATAAAGTCCAGTTTTCGTGTGATTTTAACATAAAAAACATCCGTTAATGCTAGCAAAATTGCTGGTATGAAATGCCTCTCTCGGCAGTCGGCAATTTGCTTGCTGCGCAGAACGAAATATAGGCATATTTTTCCAAATTTGGTATGGCTTACATAACATATAAGAGTCAGTTGTTGAATTGACTCTTATATGTTTATGTAGATAATGGACAATAACAATCAAAGTTATCAACAGGTCTTATATTTCGTAATCGCATGTGGAAATTTCTTTAGTATTCAAAAAAGTATTAATTGAAGCCGCGTCTAAACATTTCTACATCACACAAAACACAATGGCAAAAGTTGGGAAGTCCTTGGAAAGTCGGCAACTAACTAATTGTGAACATACGAATTTCTATTTCAATAATTAGAACATTTCTTCGCTGCGGTTTGTGTATTCATTAGCAATAAGATTTTTTTTTAAAGAAAATAACGTGGCTTCTAGCCGATTCAGCGACATCATCTTGGAAATGTTAAAACAAAAAATATTTCCGGTTGAAACATGTTCGAAATTTTCACACAAAATCTACTATTTTTTCGTAAAAGTTCTATCAAAATCTGTTCAGGCGTTTCCAATATTAGCACAATGAGACAGGAAATCGAATGAAGCTAATTATCGATGTGTGGGCCAATTCGGCCAATTCGGGCGAAATGGAAAAAAATAAAAAAAAACATTGTCGCGAAAACAAATTTTGGTTTCAAATGGGATTTGACCTCTAAAATCTTGGCTCAGAACTCAGTCACTAACCTAACCATCGAAACAAATAGCTATTATTAAAGATAAATTGTTCAAAGCATGAACATTCAATGGATATCAATAACAAATGGTAATGAATAAATCTTCATTACATGCGACAAAAATATAATTTTTTTATCTTTATTTAGTCTCATATAATGAAGAGAGTGTCTCATATAATGAAGAGAGTCTATCTCATGAAGAGAGTTGCCATACTCTCACACTTGGTCTTGCGGTTTAGGAATTGCATATTTGTATTTTAATCCTTAGGTGAATACTTCTGCCTATCTACCAGTATTTGATCTCTTTATAAACTACACAGTTTCACTGTCAGTTGTATTAAATTTAATCATAAATCGAAGGTATTATATAGACGGTACTTTTATAATATTATAATTTTTTAACATTTTTTTATAGGCAATAAAGACAAGGTTAGCTGATTGTAAACACGCCGATGCCCCAGTTTTTAAAATACAAAATCCGTTACTTTAATACATTTAATAATCGAAACTTTTGTAAATACATTTCGCTTACCTCGTGTAATGACATTTTGTCGAAGATAAATCACATATACGATGGTTGCACATTGTTCTTATAAATAATAAATAAAAACATATGTCATTTTGACATAATCATGGCACAAATTCACATTCACTTTTCACTAACAATATTAACATTTATTATTTCAATTTTTCGTTTTAAACTATGGTAAATAGCAAATATTTATTAACACAAACAAACAACACCTATTTTTAAAGTCCACACAAAACATTTGAACCAGTATGGACGTTCATACTTAGTACCAGTAGGCATCGGACTGTTATGTTAATGAGTTCCTCATTCAATTACTCAGTCCAAAAACGGAACTCAAAATTTCAAATTCAGTACTAAGTTTACATGTCGTCCAAGTCGCGGGCATATCCCAAGGTCACGTTGAATGCAACAACAATTTATCGTGTTAATGATCTAACCAAATTATGCACAATACTAAACTACAAATTATACATATCTAATCTTACTTAAAATCAGTCAACACTGACCTTTGAAAAGCCATTGACATTTAGCATCGGATTTCCGATTTTTACAACATTACGTTTAGAAACTGTAAACAAAAACTGTAAAAAAAAACTAAAGCGTTACACAAATATTGGCCGGGTCAAACTTTTACATTAAAATTGCTAATGATTTCTCGCGAATTGAAGAATTCGATAATCACATTTGACAATAATTGCAATTTATTCTTGCGTTGAATTAACAACCAATATTAAGAATATGATTTAAGCAAATTCGGATTATAGCGTTTTGTTTTTACAAGAAAATTAAAGAATATAATTTAAATAAAGAAATATGGAATATGGTGTTTCGTATATGCACAGAAATGTAAGAATGTAATTTTATTGCGAAATATTGAGCGAAATGATGTTTTTGAACGAAAAATTAATATATTAAAATAAAAAAAATGCTGTCTATGACGTTTGGTTTTTGCACAGGAATTTGTTATAATTTGGACATTTGTAGTCTAAGAAGCCCACAGCATACTATTTCACCGATGTCACATCACATACTCACGGCCTTGGATTTTAAATGCGTATATAATAAACACGAATGATCATTAATTTAGCGCGTATAATGCTGTTTCGTATTAACAATGAATTTCACTATTTATTTTCGTTTATTGAATTCGAGTATATGTTCGAGTTTTTGTTCGTTGTAATTTCGCGGGTTTTGGTTATATTTCACCCAGCGTTAACGTCCTCTCGATAAGGCGTCCGCCGAGCTACTGATCTGCGGTTGGTCGATTCAGTTTGTTATCAACGTGTTATCAGTTAATTAAGGTGACGTTATTTTATTTTAGTTATTCGGGTGTAACAGTTGATTAAGCGAGTATTTCGCAGTAAAATTTGATAGTGGCGGAAACTGTGAATATTTTTTTTACACAATTTATATCTGTTTAGTACATTTTTGGAACCGCTTTCTTTTTTAATATGAGGTCATGTCAGGCCTAATAAAAATAATATGCTAAGTTATTATTGTAACTTATAATTGTTTTATTATACAATGTGTCTATTTCTAGAAATTCTTCATTTTCATATGTTGTTTGCTGTGTGATTTCAGACAGAATAGAGCCTCATTTCAATTCGTGGGTGTCTTACGAGGAGGACAGAATAAATATAACCAGTAAATGGGCAGCAATACTCTCCTTCAGTAACAAGTACCGATTTGCAATACCAATCCACCCGCCAAGGGTCGGGATTATTTTGATACCTATCTATGTTGAGAGAGGCCAATGTTCTGCATATGTCTGTTATTTAGGAGTCTAATTACGGATGGCGGTTTTTGTTTTTTCAAAAAGAGTCTAGCCATAATAAATTTTACTCATAGTGGGTCAGTAGCTGCGCTGGATTCGGTAAAGCATGCACCCGTGCCAAATGTTTTACTGCCAACAGAAATTTTGGCTCATAAAGTAAATTATAGTCTTTATTAATTTGTCAGGCTGTCTGTGACCAAGTAAATAAATTTGACATTTTCATTTTGTCCCCTAATAGTTTAAAAAGGAATTCGCGTGCAGCGTGTGTCGATTGAAATTATTGTGACAGAAATGTAAAAAATATAAAGGAATTTATAAGAAATGATTTAAAAAACAGTATCTGTCTTATATTTCTAATTCACTAAGATATAAATGGGACACGAATAATTTCCAACTCACTTTTATTCTTAACCCGTTCATGGCGGATTTCTTTATTTTTGAACTTATTCACCAACTCTAAGAAGCTCTTTGAGTGACTTTTAGCAGTTGCAGCAGACGAACTGATAGTAATCTATTGCTGTCCACGTTTTAAGGTCGTG
>JASFAT010000768.1:0-41339 GCA_031353405.1 Baronia brevicornis
AATTCGACGTCTCCCAAATCCACAATTTAAAATTTGATCCAGGTAATAACTAAAGAGTACAAACATTGCTTCTTTTAACGTTTCTTGGTTTATATTTAACTGAAAAATATTCAGTCAGCAACGTAATCCCTCGACGGCGAGGTAAAATTATTTCATTTCTTGTATAATTTTACCGTTTTCTGTTGTTTGTTTAAAAATCTTCTCATTTGGAAAGTATATCTGGAAAATTACAAGGAATCTATTTTGTTTCATGTTCCTTATTTATTATTACATTTTATTTCGAAATTGTTTCGTGTTCGAAATTATGGAATCAGAATGCGGTAGAAATTTTTCTTTTATTTTCTTTGATGGCAATTAGTTATAACGATGATATTATGCTAGTGTTAAGTTAAATACAATAATATCAAATCTCTTGAAATGTCTAGATAAAATGGTGGTGAGAATCTACATAAATCTTTGATGGCAACCAGTTAGAACAAGTATGCCAGTGTCAAGTAAAATACATATGTTAACATCAAATATCTTGAAATAAATCTAATCAAATTATCACATTACGTCTTGATAAAATGGTGGCCATTTTACCAAAACCTTCTGTGGACTTTTTCTGTCAACTTAAAAAGTCACGATACACGCATTTATTTCATATCACTTCACTTATACACCTTAATCGAACTATATTGTACAATAACCCACCACAATTAAACAATATAACTGATAATAATATAAGATAATGAAAATGAAATAAAAATCAAAATACAACTGATGCAAGTTGGCGGGAAAAAATCCAAAATTTATTTTGTTCTTTACGAAAGAGGTTGAGCCTTTTATTTCTAAATTTTTATTAGTTACTAGCATAAAATTATCCATTTCTTCCAATAAGATCCAATAAGAATCCAATCTGTTATTCCAAATCAAACTGCCAAGTGTGAAGCTTACAACAACATCCTTCATTCTCAAGGCAGATAAATATCTAGTATTGCAATAAAAAAATAAAAATCATACTATTATACTTTAGTATATCAAGCATTCTTTTTCAAAGTTTCAAGTTAAAATAAACAGTGTTTATTCCGCAACTTTTTTTTAATATTTTGTTTACATTACAAATTCCTCCACAAACAATAAAGATGTCGACACACCTTTACCACCACGTTGAGGTAATGTATATACGGAATATATACGGAAAGCAGTAGACCCTAACCTTTTTATCATGGCAGATCATTTAATGGTAAATAATTTTACCGCGGACCGCTGAGTCCTCCATTGATTGTTTACATTTTATTTTTTTAATTTACACACCTTCTTTCCATCAAGTCTACAACGTTATTACCGCTCAGCTCACATTATTCTCTCGATCTTGAAAAGTCGCGAAATCCTGGGAGAATTTACTCAACAGTAAAAATACGAAAATTTGAATTTCTTTTGCAGACCGGTACCATTTGTGACGTTGTGGACCACTAACATGAAGGTATCAGTGACCTCTTTAAAAGTAAAGGGACCAATGACCTCTTTAAAAGTAAAGGTACCAATGACCTCTGCAAAACAGCAGCACGGTGGGGTTCATTGACACGTTTCACGTGATACACACACATACACACACACGTTTGTAATTGTATGAAACAATGTATGCAATAAGTCAAAAAAGTTTTTTTATATAAGATATTGCTTTGGGGATAAATCGTAGTTTAGTTTGGGGAATTTTTTTACACTAATATGTATATCATAACTCGCTGTATATCAGCCGATATACAGTGTGTCCTCGTCAACCAACTTTGCGTTAGACAATATAATTATTTTTTCCCTTACACTTCTAATACAATTATAATTAACTGTACGTAACCGAACGTTTCCTTATCGATGAGACTACCTAAAAAGATAAATACATACACAATAGTGCATTATGAAAGGAGACAAAAAATATATCTACGGAGTTTCTTTCGCCATTTCTTCTCCGGAGAAACCTCATCACGAAATAATGGTAGCAGCTCGATTGTTAGACGTTGGACGTTTGGACGAATGAAACGTAATTTGTTTTGTCGAAAAATAAAGAATTTAATTTGCAAAAGTAATTTTTATCAGGTATTTAACACGCACCTATAATAGATACGATAAGAAATGAAATTAGTTAAAAGGTAATGTGCCGCCAATTTGTTACACGCAAAATCTGCCCACGGCGATGTGGTATTGCAAAATCGGAAAATTGTCGATTTGAGCCCGCTATCGAATAATTATAGTTAAGCATGGAATCGAATCGAACGTAAATATCAAAACATATTATACATTAATCCCTTTCCTCTAAAAAAATCTCTTTGTAATAATTTGAGTGTATTGATAACGTTTTTAATCTGTTTTCATTTTAATACATATGTAACCAATTAGTATAATAATTAATAATACATAATGCTTACATACATGTAAGTATTGCAAGCAGAAATGTGGTGTTGTCGACGCATGCTCCGAATACCATAGACAGCATTCCGAACTAATTTGTCTATCTTTAAGGAACTTGGAATAAAAGACTGTCTGTCCACGATATGCCGACGCCGTATCCTCAATTATTTTAGGCGCATTATCTGCCGCCAAAATGAAAACTTGGAGAAATTGATCGTCAAAGAACAGAATAAGGTCTCCAGTTTCGTGGAAGTGGTCCGATTGGCTCTCAACCGTAAGAAATGTAAGAGCCTACCGAATCACTGGGTGAAGTCTGGTGATCGCGATCTTCAGACATGAAGGATCGACCAGAGAGAGACAGACATACATATTTAAACCATTTATTATATTACTTAATCACTATGAACCGAGAGTTATATGAGGTTTTTTAAATTAAACCCAATTCCGAAAATATACCTTGTGTAATCTGTATTAACCATAGAGAAATACCGTGATATAAACAATAGGTTACAAATACCCTGACACCGAAAAGCTGAGGCTTTTTACTTAAATATTTACGCGAACTTAAAAAGTCTCAGGAGATAGTCTCTCTATCGACTTTTCTTCTCCTGCAATATTATTTTATGCTTCGTGCAATCGCCAATGATTCATAATGAGTGAGTATTGGTTCGTAACAATATTGGTACGTTGCCTGTACTGTAATATCTAACAGAATAAAAACAGAAACAGAAAGAAAAATATAATATTTTTAAAAATGTATTTGCCATCTTCATCAATAAATCTTTCATATTTCTATTTTATTAATTTTTTATGACTGACTTTAATTTTATTTTTTTTATATTAATATTATAAAGATTATATTGTAAACGTTTGCATTGGTCACGTGTCACGCGTCACGGTGTTACATGTACCCGCCATTTTTAATCAACCGCCATTTTGTAAACACGGAAACAGCTGCTGCGGTCAAATGTGTTATAATGTAAATCAATAGCGATAATATAACATCGTGAAACATGATAGTATAATTTATGTAACTAATTAAAAAATACTGAAAAACGTGAAATTAGATTGATTCGCTTTACAATTATCAGAGCCAAATTAATAATATTTATTTATTAACTAAGAATCATAAACAAATATACAAAACAGAAAAATAATATTGTGTGTCTCGAAAAGGAACAGAAATAATGGAACACTTAATCTAATTTTTACCGAAAAAATAGTGGAAAAATACTAGCGTGTATTTGATGTCGTTGGTGTTAGTGATAACGAAAGAAAAGAAGAGGAGAAGAGATAATAAAACGTAATAAACCGCTAAACGAAATCATACCAGAGCAAAGAAAACTTAAGATTTTTGAAAAATTTGTATTTGATCTCTCGAAAACAGTCAGTTTTAACGATGTACACAAGTTTCTATTAGTCGTAGCGCTGTGACGCAGACATAGACCATTCGACGTAGAATTTTTTCGGAATAGAATGTATAATAAAAAAAATGTCATGTGTCATTTACAGCGTTTTCACTTTATGCGTCGATATATTAAATACCTGACTTGAAGGGAAAGATGTTGTGTATATTAACTGTGTGTGTATTATGTATTAATAAATCAGTATCGGTGGTGGTCCGGCGTCCCCGGAAACCGGCGTCTGAGTGGTAGCTTATCTACCGCGCTTCGTACGATGAGCGGCTTAGTTCCGGAGGCCCAACATCCTCCCCTTCCCACTCCCCCTCCCATAATGACACTTTCCTTAAAGGTTGGCAACGCTTCACGATGACTATTAATTAGCCAGGTCATCGCTGCGATCAGTTCCAGCGTCGACCACAGGATGGCGTTGTGTAACGTCTTCAGCCCCACCCTGTTCGCCTAGTGTGGATTAGAGCGGGTTTAGTTCGTGGCCGAGTGTAAGGACCCCTAAAAGCCGTCGGTAACAGCGGCGCAAAGACCGGGAGGCGGTCGTCTCCTCGAGCACAAGTTCGAGTAGTGGGGTTCAATCCCGAGATTCGCTCCTATACCCCTAACGGGGTGTAGATGTCCCCCGTTCGTTCGGCAACGCTTGATTTTTTTTGATTATTGATTGATTTCCATCAGGTGACATGCCTGCACGTGTGCCTTCCTAACAGATTTGGTGAAAGGACATTACAAGTTAGATCATCTCTTACGATGAGAAAAACTAAAATACTCGTTCAAAGAAAAGTTTATATATTAAATACCTGACATAAAGACAAGATTTTGTGGTTGTTATCTGTGTCTGTGTGTCTGCGTGTGTGCGTGTGTATTATGGATGGTGGATATTTCATAAAAAAAATCTATAATTAACTAACACACTCTCGTGTATCACTAGTCACAACAGATACGGTAACGTGTGTGTGATCATTAATCATTACCAAGTACGAACGTCAAACGATCGGCTATTAGCGGTACGCGAGAATGCAATGCAAATTTGTTTACGTGCGTCTCGCAAGCCGCTAAATATAGACATCAAACAGTACAGTTTTTTTTAATGGGGAATGACTTAGTTGACCTTGAGGATTTTGCAACTACATCAGAAGAAGTTGCGGGTAGAAGATTAGAGATTTTGTAGACGGAGAAAAACGACGATTGCATGTTCGTTTGCCTACTCTGGTATTAAAGAAAATACTGAAGTCCTTTTTGTCCTTTGTGTACTTATATTCCTTTAAGATATCCTCTGAATGACTCGCATAAGTTGTATACCTTGATATACCTGTTAGACAAAGAGAAGTCGATAACTCTGCTATGAAAGTCCCTTGTCAATATAGAGCAGTTTACAAAGCTCGGGTATTATTAATGGAGTCAGGCGTTACTTTGCGGAAATCCATCACTATATAGACAGTCAAAACTTTTACTTAGCTAAGATCCGCGACAAGCAAAACAATAACAGAAAATTAACAATGTGTTTTTTCCGTTGGGTTAGGTGGATTTATTTGGAACTTAAACCAAAAACTTACCGAAAATCGGCCGTCAACTCTCCACCCACCTACCACTATACACAACACCAAACACACATTATCACTTTTCCATCTTGTAAACGACACGTGTTTCGCCTCAACACGAGGCATCTTCAGGTATAGTAGACTCTACGGAAGACAACCGAAAAGTCTAAGTTCCAAATAAATCCGAAGTGGATTTATTTGGAACTTCCAGGAGGAAAAAACACACATTATTAATTTTCTGTTATTGTTTTGCTTGTCGCGGATCTTAGCTAAGTAAAACTATTGACTATCCACATGGTGAAAAGCAGTCAAATTCAGGCCATAGATATTCGCAGTGCCATAGGCATTGCAGGAGAGTTTCCAGCCTTTGAGAAAACTCGGGTATTCGCGATGTATACGTCGTGAGGTCCTATCTCCCATTGATCTATTAATGTGAACCATTTCCTGGCACATGCATTATTACATTAGCTTAGTCGGTATGGTTTACAATATCCCTTCCGAAAAAAAAAATCGCGTGTTTTTTTGCATAGTAATAAATTAAAACTTTTCTAATAGTATTCAAAAGTCACTAAGAAAACGTCATTTTTATATCTAAATAGCATAGTGGCGATAGAGAATAATGATAAATCTTGCAATGAAGTTGACATTTTTAAAAATATAATTTTATATTATACCCTGTACAACTTAGCGTGATCTTTGCAATGATGAACATATTATTTTCTTAATTTAATGATTTTATATCTGATTTATGTCGATACTGTATACTGCCTGTTATTCGTGTCCCATCCGTCCGACCGATGTAACATTGTAGAAGAGTCTATTATATTCAGTGTTCCTATTCAAATTTTACTTTGAAGCAATAAAATAAATAAAATTTTCGAATAACGCTTGAATCTTTACGGACTTTTGTGTTATATGTATTTTTTTAATATTTTTACAATTTTTAAAATCATTAAATTAAACAAATAATATGTTCGTCATTGCAAAGTTATTTTGATCAGAATAATTTACATCTGTCAAAAAGATCAAGCTAACTTGTACAGGATATAGTGGATAATTTAAAATGTTACTGTTGCTTAGTGTCGCTAGTGGAAGATCCAGGGGGTTGTAAGCTTTCGCGACTATACTGCATCGTGACGGGCGCGATGTCGACTCCATTGCCAAACAATTGATGAATCTAAAAACAAGTAGTGAACACCGAGCGAAATAATGGGTCTGTGTTGTTAAATACGTGACGCAATCTGGTACACGAGTAAGCTATTACATTGCTTGAACTAATTGGTCATGTATTTTAGTAGATTATACGCTGTGGTGCTGGAAGCGCTTGATGATAATAAATCCTTCTATTAGGGAAGATAGTGTATTACATTTATAAACCTTTTTACTTTTTTTAAATTAGTAATTTTACAAGACAAATTAGGTATATTAAATTCGTCTTAGTGAATCCCACGAGCCGCAAGGGAGGATGGAGGTCAGCCCCAGCAGAGCCCTGCATGCTGAGGTAAGGCACCATAGTCCCCGGGAGAGCCCGACCCCGGGACGATCGGCACGCTTGCGACTAGGCTCGCCCCTAGCCACGCATCCATTGACACGGCAGACCGTGGATTGGCGGAGAGGAAGGGAAAGGATGGGCAGGAAAGGAAATGCGGATTGGGGGGTTACCAGACTCAGAATAAACATTTATAAATCCATATAAATATTTATTCCGATGCGGGAATCGAACCCGCGACCATTGACTCCGCGGGTGGAGGGCCCCGCCACTGAGCCAATCAGTCGTCGATTTATATCCTGCTAAATATCTTATATAAGAGATTTTTGTTTCATATAAAAGTAAAATTAATTAATATTTGAAAAAACTTTATTTTCATCTAGTGTCATCTGCTAGAAGTTTTAAAAAATGTATTTGAACCTGGGTGGATGAATAAAAAAGTATTTTAATAAAGATTGAAAATTTGAACGCGATATGTAAATATACCGATGACGATATATAAAATATAAATGACGACCGATCCTTTCCTTCCTCTTCCTTTCTTCTCTATCCTTTCCCTTCCTCTCCGCCAATCCACGGTCTGCCGTGCCAATGGATGCGTGGCTAGGGGCGAGCCTAGTCGTAAGCGTGCCGATCGTCCCGGGGTCGGGCTCCCCCGGGGACTATGGTGCTTTAACTCAGCATGCAGGGCTCTGCTGGGGCTGACCTCCATCCTCCCTTGCGGCTCGTGGGATTCACTAAAGACGAATTTAATATACCTAATTTGTCGAAAAATGACGGCGACGTGGTTCGCCACCCGTCACGTCCTGATTCTCACGAGGGCGAAAAGCGACCAATGACGAGCCGTTTCGCTGCGATGAATGGCAGCGGATGGAGCTCTGTGGTCTCTGCCAACCCCTGCGGGGGATAGGCGTAAATATATAAAAAAAAATATGTAAATATATATAGGGAGACTGTGAACTAATAGTACGAATTGAAAAAAAAAATAAAAGTATGCATACGCTATTTGAATCCTACTTCCTACTAATATTATAAATGCGAAAGTTTGTGAGTATGGATGTATGTTTGTTACTCTTTCACGAAAAAACTACTGGACGGATTTGGATGAAACTACAGTAATATAGATTATACATGGAAATAACATATAGGTAATTTTGGTTGTAATATAACGATACATGTCAATTAAGTCGCAAAAATATCTGGCCTATGAGAGCTATCTTGGCGTACGCTGCCTAAACCATTGGAGTTACACAAAGATGTTGTACCGTAGGATTGTTTGTCTTGAATAGTTCTAAATACAAGTCCGCGACAGCATATATCTACCATTTATGTGGAAGCCACTATGACTAAAATTGTGAACCACAAATTAAGTAAAAAAAAATTATATTTATTTAAAATGATCTGTCACGAAACTTAATGTGGCAGATCAAATTCCATGCGAGCGAAGCCGCGAGCCAAAGCTAGTCTCTTATACAAATGTCAACAATATATCCCAGATAATGCCGTGTATATTATGGTAACAATCAATTTTGTAACCACACGTTCATAGTTTTAAGAGTCATGACGATAGTAAATATGGATTTGTCCAACCGCAAATCGCTCGCTAACAACAAATAAATGGGTATACACAAAAGTGAGTGTCCCAAGGCCGACTGGTTTTCACACTTGCGTGATCGAATTACACGTGTCGTTGGAAAACACACTCTATTTCGATTCAATGTGGGTTTAAATCGTGTTCGTTTTGAATTCCATGCGCGATAGTGCAAGCCATGTACAGAAGTTGCTTTCCTTGTGTGCCGCTATTTGATTTATTGTGCTTTTAATATCGAAAATATTTCTCGTGAATGGTCTATTTTGGAGTTGTTACGTGTGTCAGTTTTTTATGTAAGTTAAATATTATGCCCTGGAATAGATAACGTCATCTTTGAATAGAGAGATAGATATATTCTTTATCGTAAAACAAGCCTACACATTTCTTAAAGGTCATCAACGCTTCTGCGATGCCTGTGGCACTGCGAATGTTATTCTCGGCGTAGACTGCTTTCCATCAAGTGACGCACTTGCTCGTTTGCCTTCCTATCCCATTAAAAAAATGTACACCAAAAACAACATAAATTTATTATATAATAATATTTGTACACAAATATTATATAAAAAATTAATAATAGTGGGATTCACTATGACGAATCTTAATATACCTTAAAAATTCGTTAAAAAATTACGGCAACGTGATTCGCCACCCGTCACGTCCTGATTCCCACGAGGGCGAGAAGCGACGAACGGAGAGCCGTTTCGCTACGATCAATGTAAGAGGAAGGATGAATGAAAAGATGGATGAGTGTGAAGGAAGGTGTATCGGGATCGTAGCGGATGGAGATCTGTGGTCTCTGCCTAACCTTACAGGGAGACAGGTGTGACTATATGTATGTATAATTACTACTATACAACTGACATAACATTAACATTAAAGTGGTAGAGCCAAGCTGCAGACGAATACTTTGTCAAGAATGGCATATTATTTGTCTGTAGCATGAATGGGCCGGCTCGCCCGGAGAAGTACCACACTCCCGCAGAAAACCGGCGTCTGCGGATGTAGATGGACGGCGCTGATTATTTTCCATCAGGTGACACGCCTCGGACGGACGTCCGCCCTCCATCCCATAAAAAAAAACATATTAACATTTGTACCGATTTCATTTTGACCGCGCTCTTACTAGAGGACTACTTGTACACGGGCGCTACATGATCTAGAGATGCCTCTACGGAACAGTTTAATAACGAGTAAAAAAAAATCAGAAAATAATCCCTTGTTTTCGTGTTTCGTGTCCTGGTTAATTATTTCAACTGATGGTAACCCTACACACAACTGATCCGAGACAGTTGTGGTGCTAGAATAATAACGTATGTTAATACAGAGAATGTCTAAATACATTTATTTATTCTTATCGAACTATGTGTTGCAGCTGTTCAAATTTAGATATTTTCAATTAATGTTGTTTATGTAAATACACAAGTTTTAAATATAGCATGCAACGGGTGCGATAGTCTTAAAGATAACGATGTAATAGCTATTATTTAGTTTTAATATTATTTATTATTTTATTATTTAGTATAATAACATTATGACTCTCTTACTTTATACCCTGTACAAGTTAGCTTGATCTTTTTTACAAATGTAAATTTTTCTGATCGACATAACTTTGCAATGACGAACATATTATTTTCTTAACTTAATGATTTTAAAAATTGTAACAATATTAAAAAAATACATATAACACAAAAGTCCCTAACGATCCGAAAATTTTAAGACTTTATATTGCTTCAAAGTAAAATTTAAATAGGAAAACTGGTCTATACTGTATACTGCATGTTATTCGTGTCCCATCCGTTCGACCGATTTAACATTGTACAAGCGTCTATTATTTTCAGTGTTCCTATTTACATTTTACTTTGAAGCAATAAAAAGTCTTAAAATTTTCGGATAACGCGTCATTGCAAAGTTATGTCCTTCAGAAAAATTTACACCTGCCAAAAAGATCAATGTAACTTGTACAGGGTATAGTTAGAGATAAGATTTAAAATTAAAAAAATCCTCCCTACAATAAAAGTAACTGACACACTCGTACAGATGTCCGATAGCACAATTAGGTATTATTAGGTAAAAAGTAGTATATAATTAGGTAAAAAAATATAGAGCATATAGAGGTAGTATTTTACTATGTTAATGTATAAATATCGACGTCGAGTGTTAGTTACATAGTCTGTACTAATTTCTGCCACGTATACTATGATTCATTAAACTCGCCACAAATATATCCACAGGCAAAAACTAGTCGTATGACGTAGCCCCATCGTGTCCCGAGATAACTAACCTATCTCAACATTACATCGTATAAAGTATCCATTACATTTGCTTTGGAAATTTGTTTGCGTTTGTTAAGCACAAACGTATACTGTTACACGAAATGGAATTCGACATTGCAATCTCGTGTAACATTATACGTACCTGAAACAATGTTATATTACGCCTAGTGATGTAATTAATACGATTTATATCGATTATCTGTTATTTTCTTTTTGTTTTTATTTCTTTAATAGCAATTAACTAGTGTCATGCCAGTGTCAAATAGAGTAATATCGAGTATCTTGAAATGTAAATTCAGCTTGGCACGATACGTCTTGATAAAATGGTGGCCATTCTACCAATACTATTTATAAAACAAAATTATATATTTATTTCATTATCTTCTTTTTTAAGGGATAGGAAAGCAAACTAGCAGGCGTGTCACCTGATGGAAAGCAATCAACGCCGCCCATAGACATTCGCAACCTTTAAGGAAAGTGTCATTATGGGAGTGGGAGGGTGTTGGGTCTCCGGAACTCAGCCGCTCACCGTACGAAGCGTAGTAGCTAAGCTACCATTCAGACGCCACTGCAGGAGTGTGGTACTTCGCCGGGCGAGCCGGCCTTTCACACAGACAAATAATATGACATTCTTGACAAAGTATTCATCTGCGGCGTGGCTCTACAAACTATATTGCGCGACCAAAATTAAACGATATAACTGTTAATAACATGTAACAATTATAAGAATGAAATGAAAACACAACGTTAAACATGTAAATTGGAGGGAAAAATATATTTGTTATATTATAAAAATATTAATAATAATAAAAAAGAACATAATCAAATTTTAAATTAAAAGATATAATACTATTAGATATAAAGATTATACTATTAGAATACTATTAGATATATAGATTATATTAGATTAAAAGATACGAGAACGTTTTTCTGATTATCTATGAGACTATTTATGTTTCTATCATGTATAATACATTACTGCATTGTAAAGAAAAGGTTTAAGATTCGTTCCTAGATATTGTATTATAGATTGAAGATATGCGCAGGGCGGCCACCAGGAACTGGATGCGTGAAGCCCAGAATCAGGCCAGATGGTGCATTTGACATGAGGCCTATAAACCAGCAATTGACTACCGAAAGCTTCTGAAGATATATTTTTTAACAGCCCATATATGTATCCCACTGCTGAGCAGAGGCTTCTCCATTTCTGTAGGAACGGACGTTAACCCACCACGCTTGTCCAATGCGGATTGGCGGGGTTACCAGACTCGGAATAAATATTTGTAAATCCATACATATATTTTTTTCCCATGCGGGGATCGTACCCGCGACCATTGACTCCGTGGGCGGAGGGAATCGCCACTGAGCCAGTTGGTCGTCTGATGATACAGTGTGTTCTAATTATTGAACCAAGCAGGGTACATGATTAAAATTAATACTTGTTACTTTATGAATACTGTTCTTAAAAAAATATGGAGAATTTTTATTCTATATAAAGAAGACTAGGAATGTTTTAATATAATAATAGAATTTTTTGTTAACCATTCCAACTTGGCTAATAATGCTTATGCTAGGAAATGGTTCGTTCATCACTATGTGGTTAGTCAAAAAAAAATGGCCGTCAGCAATTCTCCACCCACCAACCACTATACACAACACCATATACACATTACTACTTTTCCTTAAAAGTCACTTTTCGATTGTCTTCCCTATGGAAGAGTGACTTTTAAGGAAGCATCTTCAGGTATAGTAGACTCTTCAGTCTACTATACCTGAAGATGCCTCGTGTTGGGGCGAAACACGTGTCGTTTACAAAGTGGAAAAGTGGTGTGTATAGTGGTTGGTGGGTGGAGAGTTGGTGATGGCCGTTTTTCGGTAAGTTTTGGTTTAAGTTTAAAGTAAATCCACTTCATCCAGCAGGAAAACACACATTATTAATTTTCTGTTATTGTTTGCTTGTCGCTGATCTTAGGTAAGTAAGAGTTTTGACTGTCCACATAGTGATGGATTTCCGCAAAGTAACGCCTGACTCCATTAATCATCAATAGTCGAATGGACGATCTGTCTGATGCTTATTAACTGAGATATTGTTCCTTGAATCTATGACAATTCTTAGCGACGCTCTTCCATTTGTGGACGTACGAACGTGTGTGTGCAGTTGAAGTATTGTATAACATCCTATGTCTCTTTGTTCTGGGATTGTAAGGTTTCAAAACATTTATGTAAGTAGGATATAGTGGATAGTGTACAACGTTCCCTAACGTCGACATATTGCGCGTTGAATGTATCGTGATACATTTTTAAATTGGATATTTAAAAGAATCGGAGACATAAAAAAGGATGAAATTTGAAACGGAAACTAAGGATCGTCTTCATTTGGATGAGTTGTGATCCAGTCTGGTGCGTAAGTATTGAAACTTCTTTCCACGCACCACTATCCAGTGGCACCAGTCACTTCCAGCAGTGTTTCCGAGCGGATACGGCATTGGAACCTTGAATAATCAAACCCACATATTTTTTTCAGCTGGCAACACTGTGGCACTGCAGATGTCTATGGGCGGCGTTAATTGCTTCCATCAGGTGACACGCCTGCTCGTCTGCCTTCCTATACCATAAAAAAGCATTATATAACGAATTTCTTACCAAGCACGACCCTATGGTATGGATACGACAGTAGAACCTTTAAAAAACAAACCTAATCATTTTTCAAAAGCTGGCAACGCTTCCGCAATGTCTGTGGCAATGTGGATGTCTATGGGCGGCGTTGATTGCTTTCCATCAGGAGACACGCCTGCTCGTCTGCCTTCCTATACCATAAAAAAGCATTATATAACGAATTTCTTACCAAGCACGACCCTATGGTATGGATACGACAGTAGAACCTTTAAAAAACAAACCTAAACATTTTTTTTAATAGCTGGCAACTCTTCCGCAATGCCGGTGGCAATGTGGATGTCTATGGGCGGCGTTGATTGCTTTCCATCAGGAGACACGCCTGCTCGTCTGCCTTCCTATACCATAAAAAAGCATTATATAACGAATTTCTTACCAAGCACGACCCTATGGTATCGATACGACAGTAGAACCTTTAAAAAAGAAACCTAAACATTTTTTTTAAAAGCTGGCAACGCTTCCGTAATGTCTGTGGCAATGTGGATGTCTATGGGCGGCGTTGATTGCTTTCCATCAGGAGACACGCCTGCTCGTTTGCCTTCCTATACCATAAATAAACATTATTTAACGAACTTCTAGTAATATTAAAAACATTGCTAGTCTTCTTTAAAAAAATAATGTGGACATTTATGGGCGGCGGTGATTGTTTCCAAATTACTTTTTTTAATGGGATACCACGGCAAACGAGTAGACGTATCACCTGATGGAAAGCAATCGACGACGCTCATAGACTTCCGAAGCACCATAGGCAATGCGGAAGCGTTGCCGAAGTGACATTATGAGAGTAGGAATGAGAGGGGGAGGGGTAGAGCGAGGAGGAGGGTGTTAGGCCTCCGGAACTCGGCAAAGCGACCGTAAAAAGCGCGGTAGGTAAGCTACCACTCAGACGCCGGTTTTATATGGGAGTGTGGTATTTCCCCGGGCGAGCCGGCCCATTCATCCTACAGACTAATATTATGCCATTGTTGACAAAGTATTCGTCTGCAGCGTGGTTCTACCACTATAATAAAGTTTTAGAAACGCCAGATCCTAAGTAGATATATATAGGTAGCGAGCTTGCAAGAGGAGAGCGATGAATGTAGTGGAAGCAAGGAGAGTGTGCCGAGATCGTAGCAGACGGAGATTTGCGTTCTTTGCCTACCCCTATGGAAAACAGGCGTGATGATATGTCTGTGCGATTGTTTTGGTGTCAGGTGACCCGATGCTAGTTTGTCTACTTCTACAAAAAAGGAATGATCCCTAAAGCTCGGGCGAAGCGAAACTCGAGCGCAGGTGAGCCGGCCGCAGTCGGTGGGGTTGCGTCAACTCACGGCCGCAGTGAAAGTGAGGCGGACAGCTGATTGGCGAGCTTATTTATCTAACTCGGCCGCGCAGCGCAGTGTCGACAGCCACTCGCGTTCGCCGCAGGTTGCGGGGTGAATAGCCTGGCGCATGTAACAATAATTCTAATAGGTTGTCCGGAAAGTTCGTGCCGATATTTTAGGACAATTAAAACGCAGCTCATTTAAATATTGATATACATTTATTAAATTATATAGCTACCATTCTGACGTAATGATCTAATTGACGTAATGTCGTGCATGGGTTGTTCTCGATTTTTGTTCTAATCATATCTTCGTCTGTGGTTTACGGCCTACCTGAGCGTTCTTGATCTTCCAGCTCGAAATTTCCAACTTTAAACCGAGCAAACCACTTTCGCACAATTCTTTTGACTACATCATCCTCGCCATAAACAGCATACATCTTATTTGCCGCTTATGTGGCATTTTTGCCCTTTCGGAAAAAGAAAAGCATTAAGTGCCTATAATGCACTTTATTTGCCACCATATTCTAAGGAGTACAAAACTGATAAAAATTAACGAATCGTAACCAAACTTTTTTTCCAAATATGACTAAAGCTATCTCTTTTAGAATATGTACACATGCCATTTGTTTTCAATAATTGTGATACATTCAGTCAGGTCTCTCGCGCTACCTACCGGAAATCGTCACTGACTTTCCGGATAACCCAATATTTAATATATTATATTTTGTCCTGGCATAATATAATTGTTTTTACTTACTATTTCATTATAATGATATTATTATTTATACTAACGTATACAACCAAATATCATCACTTATCAAACGATATACGGTTTCTTTGTTTGTATGCAACAGAAATTATAATTTATCATGCAAATAAATATATTATTCTAATTATTATATTATGTGTGGTACGTGTATGTATGTAGATATTTCTGTTTATTTATTTATTCACACACTGACTGAGCCAATAGGTCGTCGTATTTGTTTTTTACATACATATTTGCAATTTTTTTGTCAGGAAGTTTGTAAGAAACTCATTAATTATCCACACACGTACCGTTCGTAATTTATCATCGCATATAATTTTATATTATTCTTGTGTTTTTTTTAAATTTGAGGTTATTAAAGATGCTTATTTTTTTTTTAATCTAGTGGTATATGCTATGCCTGCTTTTTTTTAATGTCCACAGTATATTGTTTTCCCTGGTAGTATCAGAAAGAAAATTATAAGGAGGCTCAACTATTCATGGTTGGGGAATCTATATACATACAGGAACACCACGATAGGAATTATTGATCGAGACACACCTTAATCTTATCTTAACCACACCTAAACCAAGAAATTAATGCTACAAAAAGCAATAGAAAAAAAGAGCACCTGAGAGAATTTTTTTTTTCACAGCCCATATATGTCCCACTACTGAAAACGGGCCTCACCACTCACATATATGTATGTAGATGAACAATTGGGAATGTTAATAACATATATAATAATGTTAATAATAAAGAATAAATATGAATATGATATAAATTTACAATGAAACAATAATAAATTAATATCGTTTTGAAGAAATTATTATTTGAAGAAGCCCACTAAAGATCCCGGGTGTCATCGTTACGTTAGTACGGCAGGCACGCTATAGTACCAGTCACAACATGTTTAGTGTAATATGTTGATATATGTCACAATAATGATGAATTTTATTATATTATCTGTCACGTAAGTTACAAACTTAATAATGAGAGATGAAAGGGCCTCATAAGTGCAATAGCCTAGGGCCTCTTTTCACCTTAATCCGGCCCTGCATATAATAAAAGAAACATAAAACTAAATAGCATAATCAAGATTAGCGATGCAGTCGTAAAATATATGAAGCGAGGAAACGTTAAAGGCAAAAACAAGGTGATCTAGAACTGGGGAATTGTTACGTACGGATGTCTCCATGTATAGTAAATGTTTTATAAGCGATACGTGATTTAGTTGAAGACCTAATATGGCGGTAAGCGACTGGAAATAACCGTAAAATTCGCATCGGCCAAACATGGATGCTCAAATTGGTGTACGCGGTTCGCTTCTTAATATTATAATAACATTTTAATAGTGGTAGAGCTACGCTCCAGACGAATACTTTGTCAAGAATGTCATAATATTTGTCTGTAGCATGAATAGGCCCGCTCGCCCAGGGAAGTACCACACTCCCGCAGAAAACTGGCGTATGATTGGTAACTTAGCTACCGCGCTTCGTACGGTTAGCTACCGAGTTCCGGAGGCCCAACACCCTCCCCCTCCCTCTATCCCTCCCATTTCCACTCCCATAACGACACTTTCCTTAAAGGTCGGCAACGCTTCCGCATTGACTTTCCTATGACGGTACGGAAGTCTATGGGCGGCGTTGATTGCTTTCCATCAGGTGACACGCCTGCGCTTGCCTTTCTATCCTATAAGAAAAATACTATATACATTTCTGAAGTTCAATGGTACACTTTAAGAAATTGGCGGTACACGAAAGTGCCCCACATAATGGTTGAGAATCACTGCTCCAGGTAATAACATGCTCTCATTAGGTGCGTGGGTATCAAAACCAATATCGAGCTACCTAGATACCAAACCACCCACCACCCCGAAATACACTAAATAGAATGATAACCGATAATCTCCACCCACACAATGGTGCCATAATTCATATAACAATTTTAATATCAAAAGTACATCAATTAAAGCGATCGCTCCGTGACATCTTAGGCAGCCGATAGATCACAAAATAATTGTTATTCTTCTTTTATTTTAATTTAATTTTATCTGTTCAATTTTATAACATTTTTTGTATATTCACTCCTATCCCCCGCAGGGGTTGGCAAAGAGTACAGAGCTCCATTCGCCACCATTCATCTCTCGACTCTCCATTAGTCGCTTTTCGCCCTCGTGAGAATCAGGCCGTGACGGGTGGCGAACCACGTCGCCGTCATTTTCAACGTATTAGCTATAATAAATTAGTCTTAGTGAATCCCACGAGCCACAAGGGAAGATGGAGGTCAGCGCCAGCAGAGCCCTGCACGCTAAGGTAAGGCATCATAGTACCCGGGGGAGCCCGATCCCGGGACGGTCGGCTTGCGACTAGGCTCGCCACTAGCCACGCATCCATTGGCACGGCAGACCGTGGATTGGCGGAGAGGAAGGGAAAGGGCAGGAAAGGAAATGCGGATTGGGGTCGTATAATATTTCATTATTACATAAGTAACCCTATTGTCAAAATGTAGCCATGCTGTGCGCAAATTTAAAGAGTTACGGTCCGGGCGTTGTTAAGTTTATATTATATAGTATTCTTTAAAACTGTAACTTGTTTTTGTGCTTAATAAATAAAATAAATTTCGACTGTGGACTTTTTATCTAGAAAAACTATATGAAATTTATACATATGTACATAATAACATACTATCACGGTTGTTTCTCATAGTGAGCTATCCCGATACGATCCTGGCACACTTTCTTTGCTTCATCCAAACTTATCACTCTCTTAATACAAGCTCGTGAATAGAGCTCATGAAAGTTATAAAATATATTTATTTATTCTTTATTGTACATTTTTATTACAAAGCCGTACTTAATACATAATTATATAAGTCGGACATAAATAAAATAACACAGGATAGTACGGCTGTGCATTTTTAAAACCTTGTAAGGGATAGGAAACATTTTATAAGAGAGCCAAAAAATCGGAAAACATAAGTCGACATGGGCTAGTGACATTTGTTCGACTTATACTAAAACCGATCTCGATTAAGTGTGACAGAATAATAATTTAAAAACCGTGGAAGGTTCTAGGTTCATTCAATATAATGTAATTAATATATTTTGGATAACATTAAAAAAATTTCTACTGACTCTTTTGATTTGGTTAAAAATTAAACATTTTGTTTCTTATACTAGTTGGAAAAACAGTTAAAGTGATCAAATATCCACTGCGAACATTTAAAAAAATAGACATTGATAAACCGACCATATATCACTCAATTAAAAAAAAACTAGAAGTTTTTAGTAACCTTAGAACTGATTGAAGACTAGAATTATACAAAATTCTAAGTGAAGATAAATGACGAATCGTACGTGTGCAAATAATTAATGAGTTTTAAAAGACTTCCTGATAAAAATTTGCAATTATGTAAAAAACAAATACGAAGACCTATTGGCTCAGTCAGGTACCGCCTACGAAGTCAATAGTCGCGGGTTCGATCACATCGCATAAATATATGAATAGTCTTTTCCAATTCTTTCCCGGTATTAATAATATATATATATATATATATATATATATATATATATATATATATATATATATATATATATATATATATATATATATATATATATATATATATATATATATATATATATATATATATATATATATATAAGAAAAGCCTCCAGCAAACCTTGCTTTAAAGGTGAAATTAAATACTTATATTAAAAATATTCTTTTTTTTATGGGATAGGAGGGCAAACGAGTAAGCGTGTCTGATGAAAAGCAAACAACGCCGCCCATAGACATCTGCAACACCATAGGCATTTCAAATACGTTGACCGCCTTTGATTTAAGAGTAAGTTTGTTTTTCGAAGATGCCAATACCGTGTCGGTTCGGAAATATATACCTCTGAAGGTAGCTCTATGGTTCCATAGAGTGGTGAATTGTGAAATGTAATGTCGGATGAAACGCGCATTACGAGACAACAGATACAGAAAGATATTCCAAGTCTGGTTACCAACTGTAGAACTTGTTTTCGTTTTGTCTCCTGTTAATGTAAACACATTGTGAACATAATTAAGCAATACAGCTGATTTACTCTAAAGTATGTTAATCACCACCAGTCTGGCTTTCTCTTTAGCAACAATGGGTTTTATTTTCATTTCGCTACTTACGAGAGATGTGTGGTATGAAATAAATCTACACATTTCTTTAGATCTGCGGAGGGATATCTCATCTCTTAGCATCTTCTATCGAAATTACAATGGAGGAGTGCTCCGAGAAATTGTTCAGAATAATCCCGGCTACTGAATTCTACTACCGTACAACTCGCACAAAGAAAAGTTTCATCCCCACCATCTGGATGTGTGGCGATCCAGTACAGTGCGTTTTTCAAGAAACTTCTTTCCACGCACTACTTCTTTCAACGCTTCTGTACTGCCTATAGCAGTGCGGATGTCTATGGGCGGCGTTGATTGCTTTCCATGGGGCGACACGCAAGCTAGTTTGCCCACCTGTCCCATAAAAAAAAACTTCCCGCCAATGTGGGATGTATTTATATGTAATTAAACGAAATGAGCAATTTTATATACCGACACGAATAAGTGACACCGGGCTATAGATAAATAATTCCATTTGTTAAATGTTCGATTTGTTAATAGTTCGTCACGTATATGTGACGCTGGTATCTAAAGGGTCAACTTTGGTGCTGTTTTGTACAATATAGTTCAATTAAGGTGTATGCAAAAAAGTGATTCTATTCTCATCCTGATAAAAATTTACAAATATGTAAAAAACAAATATGACGACCCATTATTGGCTCAGTGAGATACCGCCTACAAAGTCAATAGCCACGGGTTCGATTCGCGCATCGGGATATATATATGTAGGTCGAGTTCGTGACATATATGTGACACTGGTAGCAAAAGGGTCAACTTTAGTGCAGTTTTGTACAATATAGCTCAATTAAGGTGTATATAAAAAAGTGAATCTATTCTCATATGTGGAGAAAAATTAAATTACTCATATTTATATATATATATATATATATATACATTTTAAACACAAACAGCTCTCTAGGTTATGTAATTTTTTTTCACAAAGAACTACATCTACTTTATTCTTACAAAAGTAGTCATTCGAAAAAAAACTGAAATTAAAGATGCTCACGAATACTTTCTAAAAAACAAATGGATATGGGAGGGGCATGTAGCGAGCTATAGAGACAATAGGTAGACCCGCAAGATAACGAAATGACCTGACCCGATGGTAAAAAAGAGGGAAGGAAAACAGAGGAAAACATGGATAGATAACATTGTAGAAACAGCAGGATGAGTCAAGCCCTAGACAGAGCGAAATGGATAAACATGGAGAGGACTTTTATCCAAAAGGGACCACACAATTAGAATCATAATAAAACAAAGCTAACGACACAAAAAAAAGTGGGAAATAAAGCATTTATAATAACATTGTTTATATATGTGTATTGTATGTATTTAAGTTTATATTCAATATTCAATAACAGCCCGCGGCAGTCCACTGCTGGACATAGACCTCACCCAAGGCGCGCCACCTAGCCCGATCTTCGGCTACACGCATCCAGTCTCTGCCAGGCGCCTTGCGCAGATCGTCGCTCCATCTAGCAGGAGGGCGTCCCACACTACGTTTGCCGAGTCGCGGTCTCCACTCCAGTACTCGTCTACTCCAACGATTGTCGGTTCTCCGACAAACGTGTCCAGCCCATTGCCACTTCAGTCTGCTAACTTGAAGAGCAATGTCGGTGACTCTGGTTCTCCGGCGAATTTCTTCATTTCGAATTCTGTCCACCAGAGAAACCCCGAGCATAGCTCTCTCCATAGCCCTCTGAGCGACTTTGAGCTTGGCGAGGAAACGGACTGTCAGTGTCCACGTCTCGGCACCGTAAGAGAGTACGGGCAGGACGCACTGGTTGAAGACTCTTGTTTATATATTAATTAGTTTTTAATTCTTTTGCACAAGCTGTACCACCTCCAAACTTTTCTCAGTTTCGCCCGCAGGTTGACTGATAGATAGTGACCAATGGCATTAAGTCCACCTATTGTGCGCTTTTTGCAAAAGTTTAATTAAATAAATAAATAAACAAATAGTTTACAAAAACAAAATTGATAATTTTGTACAGTTGGAATAGTCCAAACTTAGAACTACGCTTTCTAAATCGCGCAACGCGCCTGAATAATTCCCAATCTCGTATATTTACGAGTCATTTGCTCAATATGCAACACGGAAATGCGGAGATGCGGACTCAGCGTGATTTATGAAAGCGGAACAGAGATCTGTAACAGTGCACCCGCTTGTGCTGTTCTATTGCATCACGTGGAGATTGGCTTTTTAGTGGTAGAGCCACGCTGCATGCGAATACTTTGTCAATAATGGCATATTATTTGTCTGCAGCATGAATGGGCGGGCTCGCCCGGGGAAGTACCACACTCCCGCAGAAAACCGGCGTCTGAGTGGTAGCTACCGTCCTTCCACTACCGCTAGCAGCCTGAGTTCCGGAGGCCCCACACCCTCCCCCTCCCAATTCCACTCCCATAATGTCACTCTCCTTAAAGGTCGGCAACGCTTCCGCACTGCCTATGGTGCTGCGGATGTCGATGGGTGGCGTAGATTGCTTTCCATCAGGTGGCACGCCTGCTCGTTTGCCATGATGATGTAGCAAATTACATGACTATTTTTCTGTTGATCAGCGGACCCGTTTCACCTGATGGTACGCAATCACCGCCACTCCTGGACATTTCCAATGGTTCTTGCTCAGCATATGCCAAGCGTTCTATTGGAGCACCTGGCGCTGGTTTTTGAGCAACAACCAACGTACATATGAATAGACTTATTTTCGCCGCCAAAATCAGACAGGGGTGAGTACAAAGGAGTGAAATATTATATATATATATATATATATATATATATATATATATATATATATATATATATATATATATATATATATATATATATAGATAACAATTTAGTTTTAGTAGGTGTATTAGAACACGGAATCATGAAAAAAATTTCATGAAAATTTATAGCGTGTGAAAAAAATTGGCGGTAAATTCTCCATATTCTTTTAATATAATTGCTTCGTATACAATACTAAGGACTGCCATCGATTTACTTTTTTTCACGCTTCATTTTCCCGCCGCGTAGGAGCCTTTCATTCAGCCATATTTCAGGACGAAGTAACAGTAAGTGACGTGAATGGAAGGGAATTAGTGTGGGCGTTTGTTGGAACTAAATACTGGCTTTTGTTTTGAATCGAATTTCTAGGAACTTAATGCCTCATTTATCAGGTTGAAACGTTTAGTATGATTTTATGTATAAGTTTATTTTGTGATATTGTCATAACATATTCGATACGTCTAAAATGACTTCTTCTGAGAAATCGCAGAAGCCTCAACTCATAATATTAGAGGTCAAAGTATGAAATTGCCATTTTAGCGTACTGGCCACTTTGAAGTAAAATTAAACATGCATGGTGTCAGATTTCAGAGTGCGCCTTTATTCGCATAAAAACTATAACATTCTAAATTTAAAAAATATGACATTTGACTGTTAGACTTTCAATTGTTTTTATATTCAGCTTATAAAACGAAGATGGATGCTGTGAAAATGAGAGTAATTTTTAATTACAAATTCCGACATGGGACTAATTCAACAGAAACTGCTTGTAAATTCAGTGCTGTGGTTGAACAGTGTACGTCTAACGAATACACCGTGCGTTTTTGATTTAACCGCTTTCGCAGTGGAATCTTCAATTGGAAGAATGAAACATAAGGAAGAACAGCCACTAAGGTAAACGATGATGAGTTGAAGGTGATGGTGGGAGTCAACCCGTGTACATTTAAGGGACTTAAGTCCCTAAAATTTATTAATGCCTGCGGCAGTTCCGTAAACAATTTTAATGTCGTAAAGGATATGAACCCCTACATATATATATATATATATATATATATATATATATATATATATATATGTATCTATATATATGTATCTATATATATATATATATATATATATATATATATATATATATATATATATATATATATATATATATATATATATATATATATATTATCCTCTTATTTATATGGTATGTATTGTTATTATTATATTTTGTTGTTGTACACTTATTTCTATCCTCACAACTTTTCTTATCTCTCTTTCAGTCCTGGGTTTGCTGGAAGAAAACTCAATTTTGAGTTAAGCTCGCCCTTGTACATGTTCTTTCCTTTTAATTTTTTTTTGTATTTCCTGTTTTGTGTACAATAAAGTATTAAATAAATAAATAAACCCCGAACTCCAAATATAATGTGTTAATATCGCTAAAGTTTATTTAATAGTGGTAGAGCCACGCTGCAGACGAATACTTAGTCAAGAATGGCATAATATTTGTCTGTAGCATGAATGGACTAGCTCGCCCGGGAAACAACCACACTCCCGCAGGAAAACCGGCGACCGAATGGTAGCTTACCTACCGCGCTTCGTACGGGGAGCGGCCGAGTTCTGGAAGCCCAACACCCTCCCTCTACCTCTCCCCCTCCCATTCCCACTCCCATAGTGACACTTTCCTTCAAAGTCGGCACGGAAGCACTGCCTATGGCGCTGCGGAAGTCTATGGGCGGCGTTGATTGCTTTCCATCAGGTGACACGCCTGCTCGTTTGCCTTCCTATCCCATAAAAAAGTATTCATAGATAGAACCATACGGCTGTTAGTTACCACACAAGAAGCCCAGTTGCCGTTGTATTCATGTATTCTGTTTCCACGTATCTTATCTACGTTCCATTTATTCTTACAGTCGCGTCAGTAATATAATATTTATGGTGTCATTTTCATAAAACAATCTACATTATGTTATTAATTTGTTTGTCAGCAAACAAAGCAATATCTCAGTCGGTTAGCCGCGGCCTTACGATCTGAACATCATAAGTTCGTATCTTCCACTGGACTGTTGATGTGAACCATATCCTAGCACAAGCGTTATTACCTTAGCTGGAATAGTTAACAAGAATTTTAGTAATAATAAAAACATTACTAGTATTCTTTAAAAAAAAGTAGTTCATAATAATATTTATATATCGATGCAAAAACGCGAATACGTAGTAAATCGCAAATTGAAAATTTCCGAAAACCATCAAAGCCAAAAAAAAGCTTTTAATATTTCTGAAAAATTTTTACATTGTAAATCACATGCTTCTACGCTGTACAAAATTGTCTATTAGTCGAAGAGCTTTGAGACTCAGACCATTCGACAAAGTATTTTCTTTTCTGAGTCGAATATGCAATAAATTCGTATGACTTTTGTGTTATTTACAACATTTTCGATTTTTTACATCGATATACATATTACAATTTTATTTTAAAAGCCCCATTTAAGTGCTACACACCAACCTATTACAGTATCAGGGACTATACAGATGCGTTGCTTTCTTTAGAAAAGATATAAGACAAGGGAGCGAGTCGTAAAACAGATTTCTGAACAGAACGTTTGCTACTGTATTTCATTCAATGAGCGTTGAGAGCAGACTTAACATCTCACCCTTTCTTTTTTGCTCTCCCATTATATCTCTCTTCACCGTAAATTATTCTTACCCTAGGGTATACCTTAGGGTACAACGTAGGGTATTTACTCTGTAAGTGATCCACTGTCGTTTGCCTACACCTTTCATAACACAACTAGGATTATAAATTATTTGCAGACCAAATCCCTGGTGAATAATATAACTTAACGCCCATTCGACTTACATTATATAAGATGTCGATTAAATCAATGCGTCGCTAATGTAGTTATATAATATAAAATAATAAAATGCGAAGTAATGAAAACTATAATATACTAAATGAACCGGTAATGGAAACTGTACCAAATTAACCGAAGTCGAAGAGAACACATGGAACAATGGCAGCCATAAGGTAACTTAAAACATATGCATAGAAATAAGAAACTTAAGACTTGCTGAATTCATTAAAACATACCAATAGAAATTAAAAACTTAAAACATACCAATAGAAATTAAAAACTTAAAACATACCCATAGTAATTAAAAGCTTAGACTTGCTGAAGTCATTAAAAACAAGCATTTATTTAAATCGGCTGATTCATGTATATTGTTTGGCAACGCCATTTGCAAAAAGGGAAAGATATATCCGGGTAATACCCGTACGCGACTCTTAAATCGTTCCAATATAGGTGCGCAACAGTGAGCTATTGTTATCACGTTTTCGCTACCTACGTCTGCGTATGTCTGTCTTTGTTTTTCAAACAGAAGTTCGACGCTGGATGTGTGAGTATGTTTAGATATAGTTGTATCTAGTGCAGATGCTACTTATGTATGTGATATTAGAGATTTACCTGACTGTTCCAGGAAAATGGTATTTTTTTTGCATTTGTGTACGTATATATATGTCATTTTTTCATGCTATTCACGCACTACGAAAATACACTACTGGGCGAACTGTCCATCATAAAACTTTATTTCAAAACATTTGAAGTAAAATTAGGATGGAGTGTCTTCGAACATACACAAAATACTTGCAGATATCGGGAAAAAGATTTTATTTGATCTATAGCTATAATAGACACACTCATATAAAACCTATGCACACACATCTACACACCCAACCTACAACACTCACATAAAATCTAAATACACGTGTTCCTACGACACGACGTTTTATTTCTATGGAATCTGCAGATTGTTTAGATTCTCATTATATATTTTATTTATTTCTATAAAAGCCAATAGGAGATAAAGGCTATAGGCAAAGCCAAAAGCCAATATGAGAATCATCTTCAAAATCAGAAATCGGAAAACTAAATTTACGATGTTAGGCAAATTATGATTTACTTCTGAGCGGAATTTGTAATTTAAACTCGAAGCTTCGAGCGTTCCAAGTTTGAGTCTGTAAACAATGAGTGATGCGACTATTAATATAAATACATTAATATATCGACGCAGAGAGGAAACGATTATAAATGACACGCAAACAAATACGACGAAAACACTCTAAATGACACAGAGACTCTAAATGCGGCGAATTTCACAGTCCGAGTTTCACAGCACCTGACACATGACTGCATTGAGTGATCAGATACAATTTTTCCAGAGATCTTAAAAGTTATTTCGGCCCCAGTGGTGAGATTTCATATTGCTGTTGTTACGAAGTTTTCGCTTTTTTGCGTCGATTATAAATCAAAATAAACACTTATTAATGGAGTCAGGCGTTACTTTGCCGAAATCCATCACTATGTGGATAATCAAAAATTTTACTTAGCTAAGACTAATGACTTTTCGGTTGTCTTCCGTAGAGTCTACTATACCTGAAGATGCCTCGTGTTGGGGTGAAACACGTGTCGTTCACAAGGTGGAAAAGTGGTAGTGTGTGTTTGGTGTTGTGTATGGTGGTAGGTGGGTAGAGAATTGATGGTCGATTTTCGGTAAGTTTTTGGTTTATGTTCCAAATAAATCCACTTCATGCAGCAGAAAAATACACATTATTGATTGCTTTTGATTGTCGCGGATCTTAGCTAAGTAAAATTTTTGACTATCCACATATAAAATAAACACGTTCGTTATAAAATATGACTCGTACATACCTATCAGAGGTTACCAAGCGAACGCATTACGGGGCGTTTATAGGCTGATAACGGGTCGATATGTACATACTTGCGGCTTTTATTACGAATAATAGTGCTCGAGTCGGATTGACGTTTAGGTGATAATAAAACGCTCAGAGAATGTCAAGGCTGGTCTAGTTACCACTGCTGCATGTGTCCAACGGTCTGGTCGACTCTGCTTCGTATTTATACAATAGCAACCTAAAAATTAACACTAGAACTACCAACATTTTTATATACCTACCTAAATCTACCAAAACGTTGGTTATTTTGAGCGGTGTGATATTAAGATGGCAAAATATAAAAATTAAAAGAAAAATTTTAAGGAAAATAAAGTAAATTTAATTCTAATATTGTAAGTACATGTACATTTAATTACATAAATGGTAATTAAAAAAACATAAAAGTACTATTATTATAAAATAGTTATTTTTATTTAGGTTAAATTATTATTTGGATTACGACAATTTTTAGATAAAGACATTTTTTTCAATGTACATTTACCACAAACATGTTTTTTTACAGCGAACACATCTATTCAGTTTTATTAAACAAAAATCTATTTGGCAAGTTTTTCTATATTAGAACTCCCCGGGGCTCCTAAAGAGGTCATTCAAGTTTTCCAGTTCAGATGGATCTTTATACTCTACTAAGTTCTTCTTCCAATTGAAACAAAACAAAAATTTCTCGACATATAGTAATATAAACGAAGTATTCGTCTGCAGCTATCTATTTATTCTAATAACATTTAAAACATTGTATTGTTTAAAAAGAAACTTCTCTTAGGCTAAAGATTAGTTATATATAAATACTTAGTAGTAGATATTTAAGTCATTATAATACTTTAAAAAAGTACAGTGCTAAGATTACTAACTCTCGCTGAAGATTATCAGTGTCTCTTACAAAATCAATATTTCGATTAAATGTTACTAAAACACACATCCGAACGCTCTCGTGGTTATCTGTGATACTATAAAATTCGTTCTACACACGTTGCCATGTTGTAAAAAGATAAAATAAAAATACTAAAAGAGAGATAGAGTTGCTGACGGCCGTTTTTTCGAAAAGTTTTAGTTTAAGTTACCCGTAAATCTAATTTTTCCAGTAAAAAACACACGTTATTATTCTACTATTTTTGTTTGCCTGTCGCGGATCTTTGCTAAGTAGAAATTCTGACTATCCAAATAGTAATCCCATCCGAATCCACTGGTGGTACAATCGGTAAATTATTCACCCGATTTAAACGCGCGCCCGAAAAGACGACGCCCGCGTAACGTGTTACACGATCCGGACGACGAAACAGCGTCGTTCGGATCCACTCACGACACCAACACTCACACGCACCCCGGCTCTAGCCGAGCACGTAGAGTAGGGAACACTTCTACACCGGCCGCTTACACGAGATTCTCTCACGTACCCGGTCGGTTCTCACCCCCTAGACCGTAGGATCTATGGGACTAATAGGGACTATAGTTACTAAAGTTCAATCCTCCCCTACATGTTTAACGTAGAATCATGACGAGTTTAAAATCAGCACACACACATATGTGTACCTCCGACACGGCGTCCCGCCGATGGAGTCTGCGATTTGCGCAGATTCCCAATTATATTTTACTTGCCCTTTAATTTTATTCCCAATGTCGAAATAAAGAATAGAATAGAAGGAAAATGAAGGGAGTTAGCCATTCGAATTCCTACACTCGCCGTACAAAAAGTGGTAACAGAAAAATCCTAACACTTAATACTGTTATTGATATATAGTGAGGTACTTCTCGATTGAACTGGCTCATTCATGCTGAGTTCTACCACTATCCCTTACTTTTGAATAGGACATATCAATATCAGCCTGCGGCACCGCTGGGCAAAGGCCTCACTCAATGCGCTACCTAGTCCGATCTTCGGCTACACGCATCCAGTCTCTGCCAGCCGCCTTGCGCAGATCGTCGCTCCATCTAGCAGGAGGGCGTCCCACACTATTTTCGAGTATGTAGACTGCTAACTTGAAGAGCTACGTCGGTGACTCTGTCTTTGCGGCGAATTTCTTCATTTCGAATTCTGTCCACCAGAGAAACTCCGAACATAGCTCTCTCCATAGCCCTCTGAGCGACTTTGAGCTTGTCAAGGAGACGGACCGTCAGTGTCCACGTTTCGGCACCGTAAGAGAGTACGGGCAGGACGCACTGGTTGAAGACTTTTGTCTTCAGACTTTGCAATATGAGCGACGAGAAGACTTGACGAAGTTTCCTAAAGGCTGCCCAGCCCAACTGAATCCTTCTCTCGGCTTCTTTCACGAAGTTGTCTCTATTAGACATATCGCCGACAGAAAACTCTAAAAAAAAATTACGTTGAATGGTCTCGACCGTTTTTTAAAAGAATTAAAAATTAAAAAAAAAACGACCGAGACCTTACGAAGCAGTATTTTTTTTTTGGAATCAAACGGTTTATAAGACCAAAATTTGTCATTTATACGATATAATAAATATAATATATAGATTGAATAATGTGATCTCAAATATACGAAACCGTGTGTTCATTACGAAAAAATGTTTGTCAACAAATTAACATCTTTATTACATAAAGCTCTCCAATTCGCTGTGACCCCAGCAGCCAACGCCGTCACAAAAGAATTATAATGAGGTTTCACCAGCGTTAATGTTACAAGCTATAAATGTAGAGAGGATAATAAAATTCGCCAATGATTTTATTACGTTATTATATCATAGTTAAGAATGATCGCTAGACGATCGCTAAGCCAAGTGCTTAATATGTAGCAGGACGACTTGCTCCTTGTTTCATTTTTACAATACTTTTTATTTTCACGGGATAGGAAGGCAAACGAGCAGGCGTGTCACCTGATGGAAAGCAAATCAACGCCGCCCATAGACATCCGCAGTAGCAAAGGCAGTGCAGAAGCGTTGCTGGCCTTAAAGGAAAGTGTCATTACGGGAGGGGGACGGGGGAGGGGGTTTTGGACACAAAGACGTGGGTTTATTTCTACAGGATAGTGTGGGTGGGTTTTCCTACAGGAGTGTAGTACTTCTCCGGGCGAGCCGGTCCATTCATGCTTCAGACAAATAATATTATTGACAAAGAATTCGTCATACCATCAACGCACCGTATGCGTCGGAATGACCTTAGGGCTATTTTTAGTATTACTTAAAAATACCATTTTTTTATGAAACACATATAATTATGACTTCTGTTGAAATCCACAAAAATATTAAGTGGAACCCAGGTAGTGTTTGTGGCAATGAATGAGTTAAGAAATCCAATCAAATCTTATATCATAAACCTTAATCTTATTGCTTTATTTTGTTCCAAACTATATAAAATATATCGAAGTTTCTAAAATATATCGTAGTATATCTGAAACTGACGGACTACAGAATTAAAAGCAGAATAATCAGATCACGAAGACCATTTGCGAGATGCACTCGAATGGTGACGATCAAAGGATTTTTTGTGCCGCCGCTGGTGCAATACTAGAGAAGCTTCTAAAACAGCTTTTAAATTCGCACTCAATAACAGAGACTTTAATGGAAAATAAAGAGAATAAAATCAGTACGCTCTGGTATCGTTAAAAAGGCAATTCTTTCAGTTATTTTTCTTTCTTTCTTTTTTCAGTTTTCTAGTGGTAGAAACACGCTGTAGACGAATACTTTGTCAAGAAGAGCATATTATTTGTCTGTGGTGTGAATGGACCGGCTCGCCCGGGGAAGTGCCACACTCCCGCAGAAAACCGGCGTCTGAGTGGTAGCTTAGCTACCGCGGTTCGTCCGGTGAGCGGTTGAGTTCCGGAGGCCCAACACCCTTCCCCCTCCCATAATGGCACTTTCCTTAAAGGACGGCAACGCTTCTGCACTACCTATGGCGCTGCGGATGTCTATGGGTCGCGTTGGTTGCTTTCCATCAGCTGACACGACTGCTCATTCGCCATCCTGTCCCATAATAAATACTTCTTAAAAACAACGATTATTCTACCTATAACCAAATATAAATATGGTCGAATATTCCTAGTTTGAAAATAGTAGTTGAGGTTGAATCCTAATTTTGCCACAACCGGACAACCTGTATAACGAAAATATTGGACCTATATTATATCCTACCTCGCAAACTTGAAAATGTAAATGTAAACCTAATGTAATAAATAAATGTAAATGTAAACCTAATGTAAATGCAAATAGTCCTTAAAGGCCTATATATTAAGACTCAGAGTTTTAATGTCCCCTACTTACAACCACGACTGATTCTATCGCAGCGTTAGTAAACGCTTATTACAATTTAGAGCAGCATAGTTGCACCAATTCTCTAGATAACCTAGCTGCGAAAACATAAATTGTAGTGAGATGCGCTCAGAAATGGGCTATCATGCCCATAAATAATACCTCACAATGGAAGTCCAGTATAATCATCTCAAATTAAATATTTTAATAAGTGTTAGTGTAGTTTATGACCATTTCTTAATAATTAATACCTACTAGAAGTGTTTTGCCATGGACGAGATCCCTGTGACAATTTAAAAAAAAATATTTATGAATCAAATTTGAGTTTGACTTTTCCCGCCAACTTACATCAGCGACGTTGTTTTTAATTCATTTTCATAATTTTATATTATTATCAGCTATTTTGTTTAGTTGTGGTGGCATATTACTATATAGTTCAATTAAAACTTATAAGTGAAATGATATGAAATAAATGCGTATAGTAAATTTTTGAGTCGACTGAAAACATCCATAGAATGTTTTTGTAAAATAGCCACCATTTTATCAAGACGTAACGTGATAAGTTGACTTGTTATATTTCAAGGGATTGGATATTATTGTATTTTAGTTAACACTGGCATAATAGTTTTAAGTAATTGCCATCAAAGAAAATAAAAGAAAAAATGATAGTTTATGGTTCATGAGTTTTGCCGCCTATTTTTCTTTACGTTATTATTAGTTGTATTTTGTTACCTTATTCTATGACGGAACATCCTGTATTAAAAGGGGGTCTTAAATTACGCGTCAGTGAGTGTGACTTATGAATATCTGTTCTACTCCGATCTTTTGTAAATTATATGACATTTCATAAGAGAGTATGCCGATGAAAGAGAACGCTCACAATTTCATGCTTATGTCTTTGTATTCAAAAGAAAATTGAATTAAAAAGTAAAATTGTTTTAGTTATATAATTTTACGGAAGTTTATGAATAACTTGAGAAAATTGAGGATCATCTCGGTATATACAAGTCGATTTTCGAACAAAAGAAGTAACGAAAGGATATTTCAAGGTAATAAAAATAATAAATGTCGGCCATGTTGAAAATATCACCCTTGGCATTTGACAGAATGTAAATGCGACATCAGAAAATTTGCTAGCGGCGCTAAAACCTACCTTTTTAAATTTCAGGCCAATAGATCTTCTTAATTTTCATTCAACTCTTACCTATAACAAAAAATATATATTTATATTTATTTTGTTGTAATTATGCAATTTTTTATGACGAACAATTGGCTCAGTGTCAATAGTCGTGGGTTCGATCCCCGCATCGGAATAAATATATGTATTCATTACAAATATTTGTTCCGAGTCTGGTAGCCCCGCCAATCCGTATTGGACAAGCGTGGTGGGTTAACATCCGTTTCTTCAGAAATGGAGAGGCCGGCAAGCAGTGGGACATATATGGGCTGTTAAAAAAAATGCTTTTTTTTTATACATCGACAAAAAAAAGCGAAAACGCTGTAAATGACACATATGTCAAAAATATCTATTGCATATTCGGATCAAAAAAAAAATACTGCGTCTAATGGTCTGAGTATCACAACTCTACAAACAATAGGAAAGTTTGTACAGCATTGAAACTGACTGGTTTTAAGTGATCAGATACAATTTATTTAGAAATATTAAAAAGTTTTTTGGCTCTGGTGGTAAGTTTTCACTTTGCGATTTACTACCACATCAGTCTAAGGCAGGCAACTGCTGGTCATAAATTATTTCATTACTCGAAAAGACGACAGTTTGGCTAAGTGATCTAAGTTCCTGACACATAAGTCAAGAATTCTGGGTTCTAGCAGTTGATCTAATTTCTTATCAAAGAAATTAAAACTCAATCTGTATTTATACATTTAATGTGTTCATCTCCAATTAATATAAATAATTTCAAAAAAATTAGCAAACAATTTCACTGGATGAGATTTAGGTATTATTTATGCATGTCATGGCGGGGTATCGGAGTGAAATCATAGACGGAGACGTCGTCTCGATTTAGGCTACGCTCCCCTCCACTTGACTCTATACGGGGTCACTTACGCATAGCCATGAGTATACGGTAGAGAGTATACCGAGCCATCATCAATGTTTCAAATCTACCGGGCGTCCTTTGAATTGAAGAGAAAACTGCTATAGCCGCGTTACACGACTCTGGGTAGGGAAAAATCTATGGGCTCACGTCAGCAACATGCTAAGCATACATGCTAGGCATACTTTAAACACAGTTAATGCGCGCGCAGCTGCCTACATACAAGCATCACGCTAACAGTCTGTATATACCCGATTGTATGTGTGTGCGTTGGACGCTTCATAGATGGATAAAGTTTTGTGAGTCGCGTCAGCAACATGCTGTACTAATAGCAGCATATCTGTAGCTATCACCCTCATGCGTTATATAACATTAGTGTTGTGTACATGTATACAAATAAAGTTTAGTTTTTTACGTGGAAAGTTCTATGTGTGTATACTTTGCGTTGTTCTTTATATTGTGTTTTAATTTGATTATTTCAATTGTTGAATTGTCAGATCATTATGTAGTACAACAGTGAATACTAAATATGCTATTAATATTACAATAAGTTTGAAGTTTCAAAATACAGTTTTAAGTTTTCGCTTCTGTCGGCAGTAGGTACTCATGACTGCCTGCGATTTTTTTTAGTTTGCTGAACCACACACTGAACCGCAGCTGTCAAATGTCGATGACACGATGCGACCAGGTTAATAATAGCTGGCGCTTTTTGGGGAAGGCCTATGTCCAGCAGTGGACTACCGCTGGCTGTTGATTGATTGACTGACTAATTTTCTTCTTCTTTTCGAGGCAGTGGTTCGACCTATATTTTTTGGATCCACTATTTGGCAGCATTCGCCTCGAAAAGATCTCCGAATGTGCAGGATGCAGTGCAGACGAAGACACAAGGAAAATAAAATGTGAATGATTGATTAATAAATTATTTACGTAATAGAAGAAAACTGAAAAAAAAATTTTGATTGAACACCACACTTCCTATAGTACGTACATACTTCGTCATAAAACTATTAATCTCTATTCGGTTCAGATTTAGGATTTATATAATCCCGTAGACAACTTAATGCAATTACTTGGATGAATAATTATGAAAGCTATTGGATTTGGTTCTCAATTAAACCGGTGTCAGAATCGTATTGATTCAAATGTGCAAAGGGTCACCTGGAAGGGTATCGATGTCAGGTTTTAGAATTTTTTCTGAAAACCATCAGGTATATCATTGTATACATCAGGTATATCATATCAACAACAAGCAAAACGGTAGCCGATTTGATAAACACGATGACCTGATGTCAGACCAAATAGCTCTCTTAGCCACATGAAGTAGTCACGTTTTTCGGAGAACTTTCTACAGCTAGAGTAAGCGAGCACCTACTGGAGTGAAGACTGCGGAAGGAAACTTTATGGATCCATGGCTTGCAAAAGGAGTTTCAATTGCTTTGGGCTTTGTAAAAACTTTTAGGAGCTTTGCACAACCTCATCAGTTCTGGTAGCTTATTACTTATTATAGTTTGATTAACGCATCGAAATGAAATGAAATAAAATAAATGCATGTATCGTGTTTTTAACTTGACTGAGGATGGTTTTGGTAGAATGGCCACCACTTTATCAAGATGTAACGTGACAAGCTGACTCGTACATTTCCAGATACTTGTTGATAATAATAATAATATAATAATAATAATAATATATTATATATTTATTGTTCATTGATAAGTTTACAATTTTTGTTACCCCGTCCGCCGAACTAGGGCGAACCCTGTACTACGGCAGACGGTTCCCTTCTGTGACATATTTGATGTTAATATATTTTACTTGAAACTAGCATAATATCATAGTTATACCTAATAGACATTAATGAAGAAATATATCAATGCATATCGATCTGTTTTAACACTACAATCCATAATATATACATTACAAGATCAAACACATGGAATTCTAAGAAAAAAAAAACTAAAAACAGTTTCTGTTGCTAAAGGCTTTGTGCAAAGCTGCTAACACCCAAATGGACATAACACCAAACTACACGGAATTCTAAACACACACTAATATTCCGTTACGTACACTATGTGATATAAACAACCACAATAAACTTGATTTTTTACAAGAGATAGCGAATGAGGAAAACGAGAGGCTACGACGTTCCCAGCTCGCTCGCCGGCTCGTAAATAAGGGTTATCTGAACACAAACCTCACTGACACTACATTCATGTGCTTTTAGACGAATATTAACTCTCTGATATACGATATTCTTCCCGCTTCAGATACGGAGACGCCTTCTGTGAAATACTAGAAACAGTGACGTGCTTGTAGATATTGAAATATATTTTTTTGGCTATAATATACATACATATATATCGTCACGCCCGTTTCCCGTTGGGCTAGGCATGGACCACAGATCTCCATCCGCCATGATCTCGGCACACCTTCCTTGCCTACTCGACACTCGTCCATCTTTTCATCTATCCTTCTTCTCACATTTATCGTAGCCAATCGCCTATCCGTTAATTGCTTCTCGCCCTCGTGGGAATCAGCACGTGACGGGTGGCGAACCAAGTCGCCGTCATTTTTTAGCAATTTTTTTTGGTTATAAGACTTACGTTTATCATCAACTACAGCCTGAAGTAGTCCACTAGACATACGCCTCCCCTAAAAAGCGCTAACTAGCCCTTTCATCGCCTTCACGCATCCAGTTTCTGTCAGCCGCTCTGCGCAAATAGTCGCACCATCTAGCCGGGGGGCGTCCCACACTACGTTGGCCAAAACGCGGTCTCCATTCCAGCACTCGTCTGTCCAGCGGTTGTCAACTTTGCCATATAACTTATTAAACCTTTGATGTTTGTATATAAATCAAAAGAAAATATGATTATATGAATATATTGTAAACGATAAATGATTAAATTTGAAAATTTACTTTATTATAAAGTAAACAAAAATTAGCAAAAATGTCCCAAAGCTTATGTCCCAAATATATACAGCATCATTCCTGGTGTATTTTAATTTATAGATAGCAACTTGTTTCCTCCTATCTGTATACTATAGGAAATATTTAACAGCTATATGTGCATGCTTTATGCGAATTAAGAATATTATTATATATTTCCTTATTTTCGTATAAAATTTTAATCAAATCCCGGTGTTGTTATTTTTAAATAACTTGTGCATTAGCGTAAAATTAAATTCAAAGACAGTACATATTATACATACTCATATGTAACATACGCAGAGTCGGGTTGTTTCTCCTTGTCATTTGTGTGTTTATAATGGCACCTAAGGCACACGGATACCCACTTTGGGGCTATGAGTGTAAAGCTTTTTATTATTATTCTTATTAAATACACGAGTCTGAGATTAGACATCATTATAAGCTTAGTTTGAACGGTTAACATGACTTCTAGTAACACTGAAAACATCTGTAGTCTTTTTAAAAAAAAACTCCACTAAGAAGTAAGTCAATTTAAACGTTTAGCTTACTTTTAAAAATAATACGACGCAGATTACAAAGTTTTCACCAGTGTTTCTTGCAAAATCACTATTTCGATGCGGCAACAGAAGTAATTTGGAAAGTATTTATGGCAACACAAGCAGCAATAGCAATGGCTGTATGAGAAGATAACATTAACATTTTTGTAAAAAAGAAAAATTTTAAATGTCTATGAATTTTTTTTTTTATAAATATTCTCACTAAGGTTTTACCCAACATTATTGGTCCACCAGAAAAATCGATTAGTAAGCGGCAAACATATCGAGAGATTGATCAAACAAAGAGCCCGAGCGTCGTAAATGGATCCGGGCGGACCGAGAGACACGCTCCTGTTAATTATTCGTAACTAACTTGTAACCAAATTAGTTACGAACAAGCGGAACAGTTGGTAAGATTCATTAAACTCGACCGAGAACTGGCTAACTGGGGTTGGTGTTGGCTAAAGATGGGGGGAGTGATCATTCAAATAGCTTTCTCTTCGTATTATTTTTAATTGTAAGGAGATCCCTACAATTTATCCCTTCGTAACGAATGTCGACTATAATCCGCTTTCGCGAAACAATCTGTGTGTATATCTGTGTGTATACATACAAGACAGTTACAAAGTGTTCTCCAATTTTCTGGCGTTTGACAAAAAATACGATATATAGTAAAGTAAAATGAAAGGTAAAATGTAAAGTATTTAACAATATTTAAACATTATATAAAAACTTGATTATTACTTATTATTACCTTTGAAAACCTTCTTTTAGTAGTGTATATCTATTATAAAATGTGGACAGTCCAAACCTTTACTAAGCTAAAATCCGCGACAAGTAAAGGTAGCTAAGTAAAGGTTTTGGATTTCCGCAAAGTAACGCCTGACTCCATTGATCATTTATTATAAAAATTGTTTAAAAAGTGAAAATAATTATATATAGATCATTTGTTACACAAACGAAAGCATGGTATTTATTACATGAGTATTATAAACGTATGTACATTTTGTGTGGGTGAACAAATATTCATGCATTTCGTCTTTTACATAAATAAATAGGTTGAGGTTGAATACAAAGTTAGTTGCCCACACATTTTTCCACAATGAAAATATCTATTGTGGATTTTACCACTAAAATGTTTGTTAAGAGTCATAAGGGCTGACTCACACTATAAAAAAAGACCGCGAGATATTATTGTCAGCATTCTGGAAAACATGGAATCATATTCAAGTACACGTATGGACGATTTCAATTTTAGTAAAAAATTTCGCAGTACTTATTTGTTTCCGTGCGAATAATTTGTGGAATTAGAAGCCGACGTAATACAGGTGCGGTTTCCACTATAACGCTCGTCTACTCTAAGAGTACTGCAAACCTAATATGAATATCCCCAGGCTGAATGGAGCGACTACTTACGCAAGACCGCTGACAGAACTGGATGTATGTAACCAAAAGACCGAGCTAAATAGCGCCCTTTTGTGGAGGCTTGTTTCGAACAATGAACTGCCACAGGCTTATGATGAAAATTAAGTCAAGATTTCGTTTTGTGCCCATTCGAATTCTACATCATGAAAACAACGTAAACAACTACAAAAATCTACGATCTAATTGGCATGGTGGCAGAGATACCGCTTTCGAATTCAATAGTCGCGGATTCGATTCACGCGACGAGATAAATATATGTATGTATTACAGGTATATATTCCTAGACTGGGTATCCCGCGGACAGGCGTTGTTGGCAATTTCCATTCCTCCAGAGATGGGAAAGTCATGCCCAGCCGTGGGACATGTATGGGCTGTAAACAAATGACAAAAATCGGGAGGAATTTTATTTGCCTTGCATATGATATAACGTTCAGTACATGGATTATAAAGTGATAGAAAAAATCGCACGGCGAGAATCAGAATGTGGAGTTACCTTAACAAAATTTGTGAGTAAAAAAAATTACACGAGAAATACATAACCTAAATCATAATTAATTCGTGTTTCTGACAACGTTCAACTTTCTGGCGCGAAAGCCTTGTCGATTTATGTCAATTAATTTTATGACTCTATGATTGATAGACGTTCGTGTAGTCATCGAACGATGGCCATAAATAATACAAAAAAAAAGAAAGTGGATTTTAGGCACAAGCAAATCTTGACATATTTAAATAAAACGCTAAAGAAAGTTATATAATTTTTTTTTATTAGAAATTTGGGACAAGTGTATAAAACAGAGTGTTTTTAGCAGAATAAGCAAACGAGGATGCAGATTGCCTGTTGTGTGGAAGTAATCATCGGCGATTTTTGTTTCATAAAATCATGTTAATATATAAAATCATGTATATTTTGGTGTAATATTAATAACCATATTAAATTATAGATTTAAGAAATAGCAATAAACATTATAAGGTAAACCATAAACAAAACAAATTTAACTTTAAACTTTAAATGAAAATAAAAATATATTGTTGACAGATAAAAAGGAGTTATATAGCAAATCCCATTACATAAATCGCTAGCAAGGACGTTAACTGTAGACAAGCAAACCTAAAACAATTAAGCTAAATACGACAATAGTAAAACGTAATTTTATAACACACACAGTCATATATACACAATACGATTCACACTCATACATATTATTTACACATGTATATATTTTACTTACGCTTTTTTTGTAGTACATATTTCACATCGTCAACCGTCAATTCAGTTGACAATCGTCAAGTTCGATAGTCATTATAAATAAATTATAAATCTCTTTTAAATAAATAGTCAATATAATACTTTATTTATCTTGATTTATGGTTAAGTTTTGTTTTTTATGTATTTGTTTTTTTAATTAATTAATTTTTTTAAATATCTTTGACTGTTTTGTTGTAAGAATAAAGTGTGAAATTATTGTTGGTAGCAAATAAAAAAAATGTTACAAAGTTAAAAAGTGCAAGAGTAATTAGAGACTTTTTCCGCCACTTTTCCAGTGACGTTGTGTTTTTATTTCATTTCTATAATCTTATATTATTATCGGTTATATTATTTAATTATTGTCGCGTATTAAACAATTAAGGTGTATAAGTGAAGTGATATGAAATAAATGCGTGTATAGTGACTTTTTAAGTTGACTGAAAAAGTCTATAGGTTTTGGTAAAGTAGCCACTATTTTATCAAGTCGTAACGTGACAAGCTGACTATTTATATTTCAAAAGATTTGATATTATTGTATTTTATTTGACACTGACATAATAGTTATAACTAATTGCCATCAAAGAAAATAGACAGGTTGGATGGATAATGTGTGACTCTAGCTCACACATCCGTCCAACCTGTCTGAATAAGAGAATTGTACAGGAGTAAAGGAGAAAGGAAATAAAGATTACTTTTACGAAACGTTTTATTATATAATGTTATTCATTAGTTATGAGTTAATTTGTATTTCTGAAAGTGATGTGAATGCAGGTTATCGTTATTTTTATTAATTAAAAAAAAATACGATATAAATGTACATTTCTTGTGAACATATTATTGGTGTACGTAAAATAAATAATTCTTTCAAAGCTTCTTACAGTATTAAACAAGTAAGACGTACCAAAGCGTCAGATACAACGAGTTAGCTAAATAACCAAACTGGTAAGGATACGTGACTTTAACTGTGGAACCAGTTTTGAAGAGCTTTGGTTGTTATTCTGAAGATCCCCTTCACCGCTCGGCAAAGTCACGGAATCATGGCAGTGCATTGAAATCGTTACAGATGACATCAGAGACTAAAGTTATTGAAGTCGAAAGTGTTACTTAAAGTTTTGCACGTAATTAAATGAAGTTACATAATATTACAAACATACTTTGTACATGGATATGTTCAAATTTATAAATATGCACAATTATAATAATTTATAAATTTAAATATATATATATTTTTTGATCTTTATGGCATACATATTGATGGCTGCTGGAAGATATTTCATTTTGAAATAAGTGGCGCTTTTACTAAAATTTCATTCATATACATTTTATTTTTTTCTTTGTACATGAATCGTTATTAAAAAAAATTAAGTTATTATATTACAGCTTATTTATGAATCTCGAAGAAGTAAGACACATTTTCTATTTATAGTTTTTTTTTAATTTTTTACTTTTAATATTGTTAAGCCGTATATATATCTTTCCAAATTTATTTATATCCTTTATACTCTATGGTTGGTGAGTTTTTTTTATCTACATTTTATTTTTATTCCTATGTATAATTACTTTTAGATCTAAGTACAAAAAAGTACAGGTATATCAAATGTTTTTTTTTTTCAGAATTTTTGGCACAAGTCAACAAATTTGGGATTAGACATAATCCAATAGATGCGTCGGATGTATACGGTTTCAATCTATACTCGAGTGAGATTACACGAAATAGTTGCGTTCAATACACTTGTGAATGATATATTAAGTCTGCTGTGACTACAAATAATAAACGCGAGAGAATACAAAAATTCATTGCTTTTCACGCGATAGAAAAAAAAAACATCCCACTCAATGTTTAAAAGTGGGTAATTTGT
>JASFAT010001774.1:0-66857 GCA_031353405.1 Baronia brevicornis
TTCTTCGACGTGGCTAAAGCCTTCGACAAGGTCTGGCACAACGGTTTGTTATATAAACTATACCACATGAGTGTGCCCGATAGACTCGTTCACATCATACGAGAATTCCTTAGGAATCGAACCTTCCGCTTTCGCGTCGAAGGAACGCGCTCCACCCCCCCTACCCTCCCTGCGGAACCCCCGCCCTAAGGGGGCGGGGGTTCCGCAGGGATCCTGCCTTTCGCCACTTCTGTTCTCACTTTATACCGCCGACATTCCCAAGCACGCGAACGTGTCGCTCGCCCTATTTGCGGACGACACCGCCCTCTACACTTCTGATAGGGTCAAATACCGCGTGTCGAAACGGCTTCAAACCGCGGCCACTACTCTTGGTGAATGGTTCCGAAAATGGAGAATCGAGGTAAATCCCGAGAAAAGTGAAGCAATTTACTTCTCAAGGGGCACCAGTAGAGACTTCCACAAACGAGGCGGCCGACTCTTAGATATCACTCTCTTTGGCAGACCTATCCCGTGGAAAAAGTCTGTCAAATATTTAGGCGTCACCCTCGACAATCACCTGAATTTTACTAAACACATTCAAAACGCTCGATCCAAAGCGGCCTTCGTCTTAGGTCGTCTTCACCCTTTAATTAACGCCCGCAGCAAACTGTCCCTCAGACACAAGCTGCTTCTTTACAAAACATGCGTCCGGCCAATCATTTCCTACGCAAGTGTCGCCTTCGCGCACGTGCATAAAAGAAAAATAAATAAACTTCAAGTGATACAAAATCGCTTCATTCGTCGAGCCACCGGTGCTCAGTGGTTCCAGCGCAATATCGACCTCCACTGCGACCTTAACTTGCCGAGCGTCAAACAACACTTTAAAACACTCTCTAAGAAACATTTTGGGAGATCCGAATCCCATCCGAATCCACTGGTGGTACAATCGGTAAATTATTCACCCGATTTAAACGCGCGCCCGAAAAGACGACGCCCGCGTAACGTGTTACACGATCCGGACGATGAAACAGCGTCGTTCGGATCCACTCACGACACCAACACTCACAAGCACCCCGGCTCTAGCCGAGCACGTAGAGTAGGGAACACTTCTACACCGGCCGCTTACACGAGATTCTCTCACGTACCCGGTCGGTTCTCACCCCCTAGACCTTAGGGTCTATGGGACTAATAGGAGCTATAGTTACTAAAGTTCAATCCTCCCCTACATGTTTAACGTAGAATCATGACGAGTTTAAAATCAGCACACACACATATGTGTACCTCCGACACGGCGTCAGGCCGATGGAGTCTGCGATTTGCGCAGATTCCCAATTACGTTTTACTTGAATACGATAAAGCTGTTAAAGCCAATAGGCTACCAGCACTAACATCTTCGAATCAATCATTATTCTGTTTCAATAGGGGCGGGAAAATGTATTGCCTCGAATTCTATTTATGATGCTCGTTCCCCGTTTTCGGCTGCCGATATGAAGTGTCATGGCGGTTGTTACAAACTGTGACAGACTTCACACTGTTGCGAACTTCACTCAGACTCCAATTGTAACCATGAAACGTATAAATTTATCTAATTGTTGAATGGCCTATTATTGTTTTTTAAATAATAGATGAAAAAATATACTAGTGTACCTACATTTTATTTAGTTGTTAATTTGTTTTTCGCTCTAATTGTTGTGTACGTGTGTGTACGTCGTTATGAAAGGTATCGTTCATTCTTTCATTCATTCACACGTTCGTTCGTTCATTGTTCATTCACTCATTCATTTAAGTTGCACCAGCTATCGCAATAATGGATTATCTAATATCCCAACGCCTACAGCGTTGAAAATGTCAGCCATCTGTCTATCAATCGGAAGGTACAATTCAATTACAGTCTCCTTGTGCCTGCCGGTCGGGAACGTCGGACTATCGGCGTCCGGAATTCGCAATTAGTCCGACCGGGTCGGCACTAATTGCGAGATTGCTTGCATGCGCATCACTACGACGCAATTAGGGATTTACGTTGTACTTTTAAATATCGATATACGTTGTAACTTTTTTTAAAACTGATTTGCTCTAGCTATTACTATATATGCAAACCATACTTATAGGTCTTTTAAAGTATTTATAGATACTCACTTAATAGTGGTCGTCCGATGATCGAAACTTGACTGTATTTTATTAATTATTTTCTTTATTAAAAGGGATTACAAAATTGATTTTTCACGTACGTATTTATATTATATTATATTTGTGATATTTATTAGATAAAAATTATTATCTTTTTGTATGTTTATTTGTATATTGTAATATTATTAAGGTTTTAATTTGTCGTTCTTAAAAAAAATTGTTATAAATAAAGTTTATTTCTATTTCTAGATAAATTTATAAGTATTCAAAATATAAACGATTATAATTTTAAATATATTGAAAAAGTATTATATTTTTATTTTTTTTAATTAAGAAACAAAGAGATTTACTATTATTATAAACGAAAGACAAAATAGAAAAGTTTCGAGGCGAGCGAATTATAGCACAAGTAAAACGTTGATAGGTGTAGTGTATATGATATAGTAGATGCATACATATAATTATTGATTCTTTAATTTTAAATACAATACGCTTAAATGTATCAATAAACTCAATTTTCAGATAAATTGTTGTATAAATGACATATGACATTGATTTTGGTATAGTATGTATAAGGTCAAAACCTTTGTATTTCATTCTATCGATAAAAGAATGATCTCTATAGGCTCATCTCTATAGGTGCTCTTTCATGTAAGTAGTCGAGAAGAGATTTGTGGGATTGTATTTGTATCTAAAGTTTGTTGTTGGCTTATTTATTCGATTATATCGTCACAAGTAGTCTATTTGGAGACCAGAATGGAAGAACAGAGGCCTTTTCGACAATTCAAATTGATGTTAGATCGTGTCACGCTTAAGAGAATTATAAAGAGATACTAGGGCAACATAAAACTGAACGTATTGTTTAGTACTAGCAATTGTTTTTGCCTTTGTGATCACCCACCTTCTTATCTAGTATGGTGGACGATGGGTATTTGTAGGAAGCCAATAACTACTTGTGGTGTACTTCTGCTGCGGATTTTAGATGCAAGAGCTGTATGCAAGGCTGGTCTACAACTAAGGGTGTTCTGGATCCCGATATCTATGTCTTCCTCCCTTGTATTAGTGTTTTAGAGTATTTATATATGTATTTCACTTGTATAAGAGTCTTTATATATTAACCCTTATCGGTCGCTAGCTTTTTATACGTGATTCTTGCTAGGTTGCATTTTTGGGCCCGATATATTAAAAATATTTGGAAAAGGCAATGATATATAATTGGAGATATCAATTGCCCTGTTACGGATATTTATTTAATGACGAAATAGTGCCTGCATTTCACACAGAGCGTGTTTAAACGTGTCTCGTCTTGTCACCTCCCACGTGACTTACGACCGCAGCGACAAAGTACTGTTGTCACGTGAGAGGTGACTTACGACTAATAAGGGTTAATAGTGTTAACCAGGTTATACTTATTCACTGTTAGAGTTTCTATAATCGGTTTAATTCCGACCGATCCCAATGGAGAAGCACTGTGCGCCCCTGCCCCATCTTGGGGACATAGGACCATAAGAGAGAGAGGTTGTACTTACGTTCAGAGTCACTGGTGTCAGAGAGGGGGGGTTCGTTGGCGATGTACTGCCGTCCGCTGAGCAGGTTGCTCTCCACCACCGGCCGCTTGTCCTCCAGTTGACGGCGGAAGGCGCGGTGGTCGTCCTTTGGAAATGAACAAATAAGTTAACATCAAAAGACAGTCCACCTTTTCTTCTTCAAGTTAGCAGACATCAGACGCAGCTAGCCCAGAACTTGGCCAGTTACACCGCGTCATCTGTTGCCATCATAAGGTCATCTGCTGAGCAGGTGACAGGGCACAGAGACTAAGATGTCAGGTGTGCCACCGTATGTGTGGTTCTCCCACAGACGCACGAGGGGTTTGTGCTTGGGAAACCCCAATTTGCCATGCTTTCCCAATAGCGGCCAGTCTGGTGGACTTTACTAAGATCCAAGAACAAACCCAAAAGCACACCAGCCTTGTGACCATCGCGAGGTGTTGGAAGATTTTCTGTCGGCTGTTTTTCGGTAATTCCCTATTCATTTCATCGCAAACACACAATATTATTTTTCTGATTTGTGTTTGAGGATCTTAGCTAAGTTTGGGTGACCATCTTTATAATGGATTTCGGCAAAGCAACGCCTGACTCCTAAAGCTAAATTTATACCTACTTCTCATCTCAGTAAAAAACATTACAATTATAACTGAGGAGACAATAAGAAACAATTTTCATTTTGATTAAAAGTATTCAGACTATTTCAAAAGAGGTGAAATTATTTGAGTATTTGTAGATAGATTATGTTGGTCCTTATTTGGGATTTGTTCGAATTTTTTTCACGATAGTCCTAAATCGGTTCCAAATTTATAAAAAAAAAAATTCATGCCAAGTTTTAGCTCTTAATTTTAATATTTTATCCCGGCCCCCCCGATAGCCAAAGCTACAATAACATGGGAAAAGTTTTGTTATTAGTTTGGAATTTTTGTAAACATTATACTAAAGATGAAAAACAAATGCAATATGTATTACAATTAATTAAGGATCATTGCCAAATGTTTCCTGATCGCGGTGAAAAAAAATTCGAACAAATCCCAAATAAGGACGACCCTTAGATAAATATATTCTTTATTACAAAGATAAGCAAAAATATAACTATATACCATACATACACAAACATATATATATATATATATATATATATATATATATATATATATATATATATATATATATATGTATATATATATATATATATATATATATATATATATATATATATATATATATATATATATATATATATAAAAAGACGACCGATTGGCTCAGTGGCGAGGCCCTCCGCCTGCGGAGTCAATGGTCGCGGGTTCGATTCCCGCATCGGAATAAATATTTATATGGATTTATAAATGTTTATTCCGCGTCTGGTAACCCCCTCAATCCGCATTTCCTTTCCTGCTCCTTCCTTTCTTCTCTATCCTTTCCCTTCCTCTCCGCCAATCCACGGTCTGCCGTGACAATGGATGCGTGGCTAGGGGCGAGCCTAGTCGAAAGCATGCCGATCGTCCCCGGGGTCGGGCTCCCCCGGGGACTATGGTGCCTTACCTCAGCATGCAGGGCTCTGCTGGGGTTGACCTCCATCCTCCCTTGCGGCTCGTGTGATTCGCTAAGACGAATTTAATTTACCTAATTTGTCGAAAATGACGGCAACATGGTTCGCCACCCGTCACGTCCTGATTCTCACGAGGGCGAAAAGCGACCAATGACGAGCCGTTTCACTGTGGTGAATGGCAGCGGATAGAGCTCTATGGTCTCTGCCAACCCCTGCGGGGGATAGGCGTGAATATATAATAATAATAAAAAAAAAATGGCGGATTGAAATTTCGAGAGGGGGATTGAGATTTGTACCCCCAACCTCCCGCTTACGGCCAAAGCGTATATAATTATAGTTTATACATAAATACAAATTTAATGAAATTTTAATTAAAAGTATAAAAAAATCAAAAATTTAAAAAAGAATATTTTACGTACGTACGTACGTATAACATGGCGGGTTAGCAATACGTGGGGGGGGGGGGGTTGTACCCCAACCCAAAGTATAATATTAATCCAATGTATTATAGCTGAACCAAAGCAATTTGTGGCCAGGTCTGCTAGTATTTTATATTTATGTATTAGCTTTGTGATGTCTCACGTATTGACGCATTGCATATCCGGATCAGAAAAAAATACTGCGTCGAATGATCCGAGTCTCGGAGCTCTATGACCAATTGACAATTTTGTACAGCGTTGAAACTGACTGTTTTTGAGTGATCAGATACAATTTATTCGGAAATCTTTAGTTTTTGGCTCTGGTTGGTGGTAAGTGTTCATTTTGCGGTTTACTACATTTTCGCTTTTTTGACGTCGATAAATTGTCGGATCAGAATGTAAATGTGGTCGTTTCACTCATTCTCTACCCTAACAATCGAAATAAACGACTGCCATAAATAAAAGCAGCTTCTATTTCCCATGATAAAACACCTCGCATATGCAAGAAAATAGCCAATAATGAAGAAATAGTGAACTTCGGAACATATTATTCTAACCCTTGGCTCGTCCGAACTCGTAAATCTTAGAGATGAGGTCGAAGATCGTGAATAAAGGGCACACGGAGTGTTTCGGAATCGATGGCTGGTTGTGTCTCGTACGAGATTACATTCCCATATATAGGATAGGACGTCGGGTTTGTCTAATAGACTTAAACTTTTGAGTTACTCCTACAGAAAAAAATCGATGACCCTGCGTCCTGGATGACCAGTGGATATCGACGAAACGGCTTATCGATTTCATAGGGAAGAAATCACGAACAAGCCCCATGGTCTCGGCATTGTGATGCGTGATGCTATCTTGTTTAACATGGTTTAAATATACACCGTGTCTTTTTAATTACTAAACTAAAATTCGCGTTTGTAAAAATATGTATGTCAGTAAGTAACATTCAAATATTATAGCGTTCATACAAAAATATTGTTTTATGGGACTTCAAAGAAATCCTGTAAATGCATCAAATACTTGCACGCCATCTTCGTAGTATTTGTTTACTACTATGCATGAGACGCATGTATTCATAAGTATGGCAACGCGCACGCGCTGTTACATCAATACGCGCCCGTTCATTGATAACAAAAGGGATCGCTGGGCAGCCAGCGCGCTGTTGCAATTCTTAGCTTAGACGCGAGTTTGCCGAAAGAGAAAAAACGTCGTTCTTCCGTACGTAAATATTACGCAACCAAATTAGGTTGGTTTGGGTGCAGTTCATATTGGAATGATAATGATGTCTATTTGAATTAGCAAGATTTTTTGTTGTATAATTTTTGGTGTATATTAAGGACATTTTTAATAAATATTTCGTAAAAATAAAATTTCTTTTCTTCGCCAAATTTAATGTATATCGATAACTGAATATATTACTTAATATTCTCGGGTAATTATTAAGTCACGGTGTACAGTGTCCGGTGACATTTAAAAAATAAGTTCTTGTAAAGGATGTGCCACAGGACATCCTTTACAAGATCTTATTTTGTTGGTACCGCAGATAACAAATTCGGATAAAAATATACTTGTTTTAGGTTATTAATGGAGTCAGGCGTTACTTTGCGGAAATCTATCACTATATGGACAGTCAAAAGTTTTACTTAGCTAAGATCCGGGACAAGCAAAACAATAACAGAAAAAAATTAACAAAAAACATCTCTTTCCATCTTGTTTACAAGATGGAAAAGTGATAATGTGTGTTTGGTGTTGTGTATAGTGGTTGGTGGGTGGAGAGTTGATGGCCGATTTTCGGTAAGTTTTTGGTTTAAGTTCCAAATAAATCCACTTAACCCAACGGAAAAACACACATTGTTAATTTTCTGTTATTGTTTTGCTTGTCGCGGATCTTAGCTAAGTAAAACTTTTGACTGTCCATATACTTGTTTTAGTACCGTCAATAAAAAACCGGATATATACGATATTTAATTCGACAAATAGAATAAAATTTTGTACGGCGTTGTAGCCGACTGTTTATCAGTGATCAGATACGACTTTTGAAGAAGACTTTTGAGAAATCTTAAAAGTTTTTTGGGCTCTGGTGGTATGTTTTCATTTTGCGGTTTCGCTTTTTTGCGTCGATATAGACTGGATGGACAAGCGTGGTGGAAAAGTCGTCTGTTTCTCCAGAAATGGGAAGGCCCGTGCGTAACACTGGGATGTATGTAGGGCTTACAATACCGAAATAAAATCTGAATACCGGTATTTGATATTTAAAATTAGAAATCTCGGGATACCGGTATTGAAACCGGTATTATTGATAAAAAATTTACTAGTTATATTTTTACTAATGGACAAACGGTTTTTAATAGCGGACAAAAATCGTCCGGGATTCCGGTATCCGGGATGCCGGAATCCCGGTATTGTAAGCTCTAGATGTATGTGGGCTGTGCAAAAAAGTATTTAGTGGATACAACTAAATTTTTTTTAAACCTAAGAGAAGAAACGGTACATTTCCTTTGAAACTCACTTCCTCAAATCGCTTTGTTCACTTCACTCTCTCCTACCTATTATCTTTCATATTTCACAAAAGACAGTGATTCATTCATGTCTAGGCCCCCATTTGCACTTTTATCAACCGCTCATATAAAAAGCAACCTTAACAAAAAAATTAAATTCAGAAGTCCCGAGTCAAATTACATAAACTACTGCGACAAATGGTGAAACTTTTTCGCTTTTTTGCGTTGATACAGACTTTTAAAAGCCGATGGAAATTATTTGGTGACATTAAAAGATTCACTTCTAACGGTAATGCCGTCGAAGGGTACGGCGTTTGATTTCGCTTCGCTGATTTAGCGCTGACGTAACCGGATTAGGCGGGCGACAGACGGATATATTATTTATCGCCTCGCCAGTTCGCTTCGGTCATTCGGCTCTCACCGTACAATGGGTACGCGCGCATCTAACTCGATTTCATTGTTAATTTAGTGTCTATTACACTAAGTTACTTTTGTGTTTAATTATACATAAATACATATAGTCACGCCTGTTTCCCTGTAGGGTTAGGCAGAGACCACAGATCTCCATCCGCTACGATCCTGGCACGCTCTCCCCGCCTCCTCTACACTCATCCATCCTTTCATTCATTCTTCCTCTTACATTCATCGCAACGAAACGGCTCTCCATTAGTCGCTTCCCGCCGTCGTGGGAATCAGGACAAAAATAATATAATTAATTTTCCCATACAATTATATCTTCATAATCTAGATGTCATTGTATAACAAGAATAATAAGTAATACAAAGGTTCCATCGGACTACGTGTCCTATCACAATAATCGCACTTATTCACAAAGGTGGCAGAGCCACCTGCCCAAGGAGTCAATGGGTTTGATTTTCGCATCGGAATAAATATATGTATAGCCTACAGATATTTATTCCGAGTCTGGTAACCCCGCCAATCCGCATTATTCTCCAGAAATGGAAAGGCTGAATATATAGGTTATGAAGAAGAAATATCCAACAAGACATCCGGCTTTTCGTTAGCAGTTAAAAAAGTATGTAGTATCAATATTACTGCATACGGTACCTGTTGTTTGACCAAGGCGGGCAGATCACCACGGGGCGGTGCCAGCGCGTTCAGCTCGGTCTCTTTCCTGATCACCCACTCGGTCAGCTCACGCAGCGACAACAGCAGAGCTGACCAGTGCTCAGCATTGCTTTCGAGACGGTTTCTGTAACACAAAGTGGTATTCGATTTAGTGTATTGTTATATAACGTAGTGTGGGACGCCCCTCTGCTAGATGGAGTGACGATCTGCGCAAGGCGGCTGGTAGAGACTGGATGCGTGTAGCCGAAGATCGGGCTAGGTGACGTGCCTTGAGTGTGGCCTATGTCCAGCAGTGGACTGCCGCGGCTTGATACTAATATTGATTGTTATATATAAGGGGTACTATTTTTAATTTAGCAAGTATTATTTGCATTTATTTATTGAATCAGCCACTAGGTAAACTTACTTTTTGTTAAAACAAAATTTATAATTCTGTTCCACTGACTGTCGAGTTAAAACTCTTTAGTACGGCAGACAACTCCTTCCTGTTACACATCATGAAACAAAAGACTAAAATATATTAAAAAGAAAAATATAAATATACCGACAACGGCTTGATTCTCTGACGTTGCGCAGGGATATCTCATCTCTTAGTGTCTCTTATCGCTTTCGCCATAGGGAGTGCTCCGAGAAATCGTTTGGAATAATTACTGTACCTGAATTTCACTACCGTACAATTCGCCACAAAGAAAAGTTTCATCCCCACACATCTGAATGAATGGTGATCCAGCACGGTGTGCTTTAACAGAAGCTTTGTTCCATCACCATCACTCTGAGGAACCAGTACAGTGCTGACAATTACAGTACAAGTACAGTACTGAGTAATTTTTTATGGGATAAGAAGGCTAACCAGTAGACGTGTTACCTGATGGAAACCAATCAACTCTGTCTATAGACTACTGCCACAAGTAGTGCAGAAGCGCTGCCGGCCTTTAAGAAAAGTATAACCTTGTTTTTTGAGGGTCCCAATGTCGTACCAGTTTGGAAACAACGCTGGAAATAGCTGGTCCCACAGGGAAGTGATGCGTGGAAAGAAGTTTCTAGAAAACCGCACTGTACTGGATCACAACTCGTCCAGAAATAAAATACATACATATCGTTACGCCTGATTCCCGTACGTTGTAGGCAGAGACCTCCATTCGCTACGATCCCGGCACATCCTCCTTGCTTCCTTCACACTCATCCAATTTTTCATCAATCCTTCCTCTCGCATTCATCGTAGCGAAATGGCTTTTCGTTAGTCGTCTCTCGCCCTCGTGGGAATCAGGACATGGCGGGTGGCGAACCACGTCGCCGTAATTTTCTATCATCTAGAAATAATATAATTAATTTTCCTATATAATTATATGTACATAATCTAGATGTCTTTGTATAACAAGAGTAATAAGTAATACAAAGGTCCCATCGGACTACGTGTCCTATCACAATAATCGTCTTGTTCACAAAGGACTGTGAGTCTGATAGGGCGGCGGAAGGTTGCCCCCGAGCCGGGCGTAGATAATTCAAAAACTTGGCCCGGCTATAAAGCCGCCGGAATGAGTGCAATTGTTGAAATTTGGCCGCGACTCAGCTCACTAATATGTTTAAGCTGTGACTTTGGATAGAAGTAGGGATGGGAAGTGCAAATATCGATAGTCTCATAATTAAAATATTATTCACTGATAATATAACTTTGCAATTATAATTCCTATTTTTTTTCTATTTAGCTTCCAGCGAGCATGAAGAGAGTGATGAATATGGATGCAATAAAGTATGCCGAGAACGTAGCAGATGGAGATCTGTTGTCTCTGCTTACCTCTACGGTAATATGCATGTATTTTTTGATTCGGAAATATTGAGAAGAATTAAGATTCTAGTTAAAAATGGGGACAATATCAACAAAGAAAACAACATTTTTTCTGCGCATGATTTAACGAGAATCATAACTCTTTCTTTGATTCAACTATGATGGGGTTGCCTTTAGAACTCTACCGCTGACCGGACGAAACACGGTAGCTAATTTACCATTTAGACACCGGTTTTCTGCGGGAGCGTGGTACTTCCCTGGGCGAGCCGCACCATTCATGCTGCAGACAAATATTATGCCATTCATCAATATTCATTCCAACATCATCATCATCATAACATCAGTATTCGTCTGCACCGTGGCTCTACCACTAAGAGAATTTTCGAGAAAATTCCGGGCACATTAGACGTATGGAAATTACATCAGATCTGAGTTCCGAATACCTACTTTGTTTAGAATAAAATTGATATCGATATACTAAATTTCACAACACTAGTGATATAAATCGCGTTGTACGCCGAGAAATTGCGTACGGACTGGTTCAGCTTAAAACTAAGACGGCCAAGTTAAATATGCACCGCCTTAAACTCTTTTCTTAATTGAAGATAGGCGCAATAGAACGAACGACTTAACTTTGTCGACTAATTTGGTTTTCATTACACTTGTGTCGTTTTATTGTTTTCGTCCTAAACGCTTTGAATTCGAATGGGATGATAATGTTGAGATTTTATCGAAATAATAATACTGGATAAAATATACGATTTTTTTTTATTTTTATGAGAAAGGAAGGCAAACGAGCAGACGTGTCACCTGATGGAAAGCAAACGCCGCCCATAAAAATCCGCAGTGCCATAGGCAGTGCAGAAGCGTTGCCGGCTTTTAGTGTCGTTATTGAAGGGGGCGGAGGGAAGGGGGCGGACGGCAGGGGGGTTGAGCCAACAGAATTCAACCGCTTACCGGACGCGGAAGCGAGGTAGCTAAGCTACAACTCGCCAGTTTTACCTACGGAAGTATGGTACATCCCCGGGCGAATTTTTAGTTGAATTTTATTTATTTTATAATTTTATATATACATATCGTCACGCCTGTTTCTCGTAGTGGTAGACAGGGACCACAGATCTCCATCTGCTTTGAATTCGCCATACTTTCCTTGCTTTCCCCACACTCAACACTCTCTACATGCAGACTCGTCGGTTAAGGGTACTCTTGGCCTGGCCTTTCTTAAAAACTTCGGCTATTTGGTCAAGGTATGTTTTCCTTGGTCTTTCCTTACTAACTCTTCTATCTACAGCTGCAGCGTAAATTTCTTTTGTCAGTCGTCTTTTATCCAATCTCTCTATGTGCCAATGCTGAGATCGTAGGAGATGGAGATCTATGGTCTCTGTTTACTCCTAGGGAAAACAGGCGTGTATTATCCAACGCGTATGCATATTTATCATAATTTGTCAATTATCCAAAACATAATGATATATTTAATTCCTATAATTGATGCGGATAACTTTTTACAAGTGTTATTCTGCAATATTTTTATTTCATGTTCCGGAATTTGAGCCGCAGTGAGAGCCCTCCTCTAGCGTCGAGAGGCTGCGATACGGGGTGACGTATACAGAGCACTCCAAGCTGAATGTGTCCTGGTGGAATGTAGGTCGCTTTTGCAACTCTCTAGCATAGCTGATACAATGATACATTTTATTCTGACGACATTCTCGTATCTTCGCATATTTTATTTACCATTTGTTTGCTATTCTCCTGGTATGTTAGTACTTAGCTTTTTTTTATGGGATAGGAGGGCAAACGAGCAAGCGTGTCGCCTGATGGAAAGCAATCAACGCCGCTCATGGACAACCGCGACACCGCATGAGTCGCGGAAGCGTTTCCGGCCTTTTGGGTATATATAGGCTTGTTTTATATGTTTTAGGTGTTCAATACTTTTCAAAATCGCACAAAAGAAGATACTACGAGAAGATAAGCCAACCAGGAGATAGTTTTCGTTAACTTTAATTAAATAAATTGTAAGTGAAACGAAGTTTATTGGGTCATGTAGTATGTTTAGCTGGATATAGTTTTAGGACTAAATACCATCAATGGCGAAGCGTGTAGATCGCTGAAAATTTATTTTATGGAACCAGCTACTGTAGCTACAATATTCATATAGAAATAGAAGAAATCGAATTAGAAAAACCTTTATGCATGACACCTTTTTTACAATAGCTAAAATTAAAATTAAAACCTTAATAATATTACAATATACAAATAAACAAAACAAAAAAAACAATAATTTTAATCTAACAAGTGACATGAAATAATTATTGCTCAGCATATGCCAGGTGTTATATTGGAGCACCTGGCGCAGGTTTTCAGCAAGAACCAACGTGATCAGATCGGGGATCACAGTGACGAAAACGATACGGACACACATAGACATACCTACACATACATCCATATATATACTTCATTCATACTCATACACACATACAGTACGATAAAATTAAAAATAACTAAATCATATTATATAACAAATTCACCGTAACCAAAAGAACACGTTCCTGTTTGCATACTTAAAATTAGTTTTTTTTTTGTATTTTTTAAAACATATTTATAGTATGCAAGTCACGTAGTGTGGCAAGTTGTTCCAACACTTAGATGCGGTGTATTTAAAGCTACCACGGGGCAGTGTATTGTTCAGTTAATTTTTAGAACGACGAGTAGATGAATTATAAACGCTGTTAGAACTCCTGATCACATTAGAATGAGCTAGTAGTGTCGTTATTTAACTTAGAAACAAAATACACAAAGGACGGGTCTTTCGCAAAGGGTTGAACCCACCTGTCCTTTACCGCGGGGCTGGAGTTTAAATACAAGAGAACAAATATGCTTAAACGTATTTAACTTTAACTGTTACTACAAACGATGTTATTTTACCGTTAGAAATGAAAAAAAATTAAGATAACAATACTAAAACGTGCCTGCTGTGCTGTTTCGGTGACACTCAGAATCTTTAGGGCTTCTTCAAATAAAATTCTTCAAAACGATACTAATTTATTCTTGTGTTTCATTGTACATTTATATACTATCTTATACTTTATAAAGACTTTTCACTTTACATTATATATATATATATATATATATATATATATATATATATATATATATATAATAAAAATTTTTAAAACAAAAGTAATATGTTATAAAAGATTTCAATGTATTAGTGATACATTTATGAATGTATCACTATAGTACACAAACCCATCTAAAGACTGACACAAATTATTTTTTACAAAGGGTCTTTGTTTGTAAAATTATTTTATACAAACAAAGGGATTAGAAACTTCAAAAAACAAGCCTACACATGTCTTAAAGGCCGGCAACGCTTTTGCAACTCTATATATAATATATAGTCTATGGGCGTCGTTAGTTGTTTTCCAACAGGGGACAAGCAACAAACAACCTTTTTTTATGGGCTAGAAAGGCAAACGAGCAGGCGTGTCATCTAATGGAAAGCAATCAACGCCGCCCATAGACATCTGCAGCGACATAGGCAGTAGGGAAGCGTTGCCTGTGAGGAAAATGTCACTGTGGGAGGGGATGGGAAGGTTGTTGGGCCTCCAGAACTCACCGCTGACCGGACGAAGCGCGGTAGCTAAGTTACTACTCAGACGCCGGTTTTCTGCAGGAGTGTGGTAAACCCCCGGGCGAGCCAGCCCATTCATGCTACAGATAAATATTACTATGCCATTCTTGACAAAGTATTCGTCTGCAGCGTGGCTCTACCACTATAAAAGCTACCTGTTAGCCTTTTTATCCTATAAAAAAAACACCAACCATTGAGGACGAAAGCAGTAGTTTTACCACAAAGCCATCAGCAATTAGGTCGTCAATTTTTTACAATCTACTGGTGAGTAAGTAGACAATAAATAAATATAACATAGATTGGTATATTCCAGTTGTGCTTGTATATTCCAGTGTAATTGCTTTATATTCCGTGCGAGTATACTATTTAAAATAATTTAAGTACGCCACGTACATAAACTGATTTATATGTGGGGCCATAACGCGAGCGATAAAGATGTTTCGTAGCAATATCGCCATTTTATTCCACTATGAAATCACTATACACTTTCGTTTATGACGCTACGTATGCAGATCGCGTGTTGAGGTGGGTCTGTACTGTGAGCGGAGAAATATTTGATTGGATTGAACGTATAAATATGTTTTGTTTTTACTTATTAATATTATAAAGGGTGTCCGGTAGTAGAATTAGGTTTTAAACCTACTTTCAAAGAAGGAATATTTGAAAATATCTATGTATATAAGATGATTAATAGAGTCAGGTGTTAATTCGCGGAAATCCATTACTATGTGGACAGTCAATATTTTCACTTAGCTAACATCTGCGACAAGCATATAAAAATAGAAAAATAATAATGTGTGTTTTTACTGGAAGAAATCGAAGAACTCTCCCAACCACTGAAAATAACACCAAACACACACCACCACTATTCCACAATGTACACGATACGTGTTTCGCCCCAACACGTATCAAGGATTATTCTACCTATAAAAATAACTTATAGGTCGTACAATCCTTGTTTGATGCTAGTAGTAAAGGTTGAAAACCTAATTCTGCTATCGACACTTCATATAATACTTGCTAATTGTTAGCGACGTATCTGTAATTCGCTTTGTTTCACTTCAGAGCTTCTCCGACTCCTCGTCATTGGGTACCTGCATCTGCTGTGTACTAATGCACTACGGTCATCATCAATACTGAAAAGAAGTCTTAGAATCTCTTTTTGTTAGCCTAATCGATACTTATCTATGCTTTGGTGCAATAGCTTGTATCAGGAGTTTTAATGAAGTGCTTTTCACCCCCGATAACCTCGCAACGTCACCATGCTTCGAAACTATGTTGGTGCGTCATCTTCTTTTATATGCAGGTATTCTAATTTAGACAGCATCTATAAATGACGGGCCGTCATTCATAGATGCTGTCAAAATTTTTTACTTATAATCAAATGAATAATTTGATCGTCTACATTGCCTTTCAGAACAAATTACAATACTACTTTTTTATGAATGCAAAAAAGAGATAGAAGACCTGGTGCACCAGCCAAACATTTAGAGGGAGATTAAGGCACATCGACTTCGTTGGTTCGGTCACCATGAGTGAATGGGCGAGGATCGGAGTGTGAAGAGGGCGTATTTATGTGATCAAGTGGTCGAAAGTCAGTTAGTCGACCCAGAGATATCGCTGGAGAGATCAGGTGGATGCTGACCTGCGCGAACTTCAAGCCAGCAGTTGGCGGGAATTAGAATAATGGAGGACTCTTGTTTGGAGGCCAAGATCCACTTCGGATCACTGAGCCAGCAGGGTAAGTAAGTATAAATTTAAGGATAATCTAAAAACGCTGTAACTACGACCCCGGTAATATATATTTTATTTGCAATTGCGTCGAAATAAAACGTGGTTTATGGTTTCGCGATACATGTATATGTATGTATGTATGTATGTATGTATCTGTTCATAAACATACACATCTTGGTAATGCAGCGCCTGCAGACCCTTGTAAAAATGTTTATAGTTGTCTCTCGCGAAATGGAGAGTAAAATAATTTTTATGAATCCTTTGTTTATATTACAAAGTACTTTACAAGAAGTTATGTTTTGTGAGTGTATCGAATAATTGTATTGTTTGACTTATAAAACAGGCCTTGCTGTATAGTAATATAGTATTTCATTATTACATAAGTAACCTTATTGTTAAAATGTAACCATGCTGTGCGCAAATTTGGAGTTATAGTTCGGGCGTTGTTAAGTTTATATTATATAATAAAATACATTAAGACTGTTTTTTGTGGCTAATCCTACTAATATTATAAATGCAAAAGTTTGTGAGTATGGATGTATAATTGTTACTCTTTCACGAAAAAACTACTGGACGGATTTGGATGAAACTTTACAGTAATATAGGTTATACATCAAATAATATATAGGTTACAATTTGTAATGATTTTATGTAATTTTGGTCGTAATATAACGATACATGTCAATTAAGTCGGAAAAAATCTGGCCTCTGAGAGCTATCTTGGCGTACGCTGCTTAACCATTGGAGTTACACAATAATGATGTACCGTCGGATTGTTTGTCTTGAATAGTTCTAAATAAAAGTCCGCGACAGCATATATCTACCTTTTATGTGGAAGCCACTATGACCAAAATTGTAAACCATAAATGAAGTAAAAAAAATATATATTTATTTAAAATGATCTGTCACGAACCTTAATGTGGTAAAATTCCACGCGAGCGAAGCCGCGGGCAAAAGCTAGTAAATAAATAAAGCCGTACATTATTGGAAAGAAGGTTCAATCTTCACCGGTCCTATCATTGGAATTGTAACACATTGATATAGGGTGATGACCGACACTCGTAATTCTTACTTAATTGTAATTCTTGAAGGCAGAATTCTTTTATGTAAATTATAGAATATACATTTACTTAATTTGTTTGTAGTTTTAAGTTGTAATACTTTGTTTTTTATTTATTTTAAGGGAATGAACGTGTTATGTGTGTCTATAAACTACAGAAATAAACGGACATCTATCTATCTATGTGCATACGTAATTTGTTATCTGTAAATTCACCATGTTATATTACAGTCAAGCATAGCCAATATGTTTATTTTTGGTATAGAAGGGCAAACGAGCAAGCGTGTCACCTGATAGAAAGCAATCAACGCGGCCTATAGACATCCGTGACACCACAGGAGTCACGGAAGCGTTGTCGGCCTTTTAAGTCTGTTTAGGTTTATTTATTGAAGGTGCCAAGGTAGCTGGTTGCATAGAGTGGTGGTGCGCGGAAAGAACTTTCTGGAGAAGCACACCGTACTCGATCGCCACTCATCCAGTTATATATGTGTGTTTGTGTATTTATGTATATACATACATATATTTGATTATGGCTATTATCTTTGTTTTTTAATATTTTCTTTCTATCATTATAAAGATAATGTATCACTAACTTACATCAAATTATCTTTTTAAAATCCTTCCTCCCTGGAAGAAATCGCTATAAACGATAAGACCGCCATTTGTATATATATTTGTTTTTTAATATTATATTATAATACATATGAGCCCAATAAACCTTATTGGTTTTTCCTGGGCCCAGACCCCTCTCAATTTAATTAAATAATTTATTAACCTTATAATCTATAAAAACATAAATCATAATATGAAAAACTTATCTATATAATATTATCTGATTAAATTCAAGCTTTCTTAAAATCATTTAACGAAGAATGCGAAATGTTACAGAAACAAGTGTGTTTGAGGTTAAAAATATTTTCCGAACAAGCTCGCCTGAAATTTCATACAAGATTTCGCAAGAATGTTACCGTAACTACATTGACTACAGAGAGAGCGTATCTTAAGGGAATACCGTATACAAGCACTATTCGGTATCCCGAACACGCCGTGACTTTCAAAAGGCTTACGGGTGAAGTTTCTGGCACATGATAAAAGACTTGCTACCCGCAAGTATTGGGTTTAGTAGGTCAAAATATTCTGTATTCTGGATAAGTTTACTACATTCCTATCCGTTGTTATAGAACTAGTAAGTTTTATTACATTAGGTTGGAATATTCAGGTCAGGGAGTAGCTATGTCTAGCATATTCGGTAGTTATGGTATTGGTACACGGGTACGTGACCCCGGCCTTCCGAGCTACTACCGCATCACTCCTTGTCTTCCGTTGCGATAGTATCATATCCCTATCATCCTGTCTAAATCCATTTCTCCTTCTTCTGCCCTTTACTTTCTTCTCTATTCTTTTCCCTTCCTCTCCGCCAATACACGGTCTGCCGTGCCAATGGATGCGTGGCTTAGTCGCAAGCGTGCCGAACGTCCCGGGATCGGGCTTCCTCGGGTTCTTTTGTGTCTTACCTCAGCATGCGGGGCTCTTCTGGGGCTGACCTCCATGCTCCCTTGCGGCTCGAGGGAGAGAAGTGACTAATCGAGAGTCGTTTCGCTACGATGAATGTGAGAGGAAGGTTGGATGAAAAGATGGATGAGTGTGGGGGAAGCAAGGAATGAGTGCCAGGGGCGTGGCGGATGGAGATCTGTGGTCTCTGCTTACACCTACGGGAAACAGATGGGACGATATGTATGTATGTAAAATTTATCTCCCTCATTTATAACAGCTTTTTAGATCAAGATGTAGATTGGATGTTAAATAATTTAAAGGCGGATGGAGCTATAAATGCTATTGATCCGTAATTAATCAACGAATAAAAACATTGATGGATTAATTGAATGGAAAAACATTAGGGCTACACTGAGGCAGTGGGGCGTTAAAAATCCAACCGTAACGAGAATGAATTACGGTTCATATCCGCATGATTTAGCGGAGAAAAAGATTTATGATGTGTCGTTGGGCCGAAATGATTAATTTAGTTTAATTGTGGGCCATGAAGAAGGCGAGAAGAAAACTAAATCGGTATTTCATTTAAATAAATGGTTTAAAAATTACCTCACATTATCTCAACTAACTTAGATGGGTATAAAAAACGTAATTATATTTTTATTACTGTGCCCGATATTATAGAACTCACAAAAAATATTAAATGAAATAGAAATTGAAAAAAACTTTATTTATGACACCTTTTTTTTAGGATTATTAATGGAGTCAGGGGTTACTTTGCGGAAATCCATCACTATATGGACAGTCAAAAGTTTTACTTAGCTAAGATCCGCGACAAGCAAAACAATAACAGAAAATTAATAATGTGTGTTTTTCCGCTGGGTTTAGTGGACTTATTTGGAACTTAAACCAAAAACTTACCGAAAATCGGCCATCAATTCTCCACCCACCAACCACTATACACAACGCCAAACACACAACAGTTGGGGTCGAAATACCTGTCGTGTACAAGATGGAAAAGTGATAGTGTGTGTTTGGCGTTGTGTATAGTGGTTGGTGGGTGGAGAATTGATGGCCGATTTTCGGTAAGTTTTTGGTTTAAGTTCCAAATAAGTCCACTAAACCCAGCGGAAAAACACACATTATTAATTTTCTGTTATTGTTTTGCTTGTCGCGGATCTTAGCTAAGTAAAACTTTTGACTGTCCATACACCTTTTTTTTTTCAATAACTAAAAATTAAAACCTCAATAATATTGTAATATACAAATTGGTAAACAAAACAAAAAGGAAATAAGTTTAATCTAACAAGTGTCATAAAATGGTTCTTGCTCAGCGTATGCCAGGCGTTCTTTTGGAGCACCTGGCGCTGGTTTTCAGCTAGAACATTGTCAGGTCACGGACCACTGTGAGGACATTCATATTGACACACACAAATACATACATTTATATACAACTACTCATACTCATACACACGTACACACGTACACATTAATACACATATAATACAATACAATAAAATTAAAAAACTTAGTCATGTAATAAATTCACCGAACCAATAGAGCGCTCGGCATATACTGAGCAAGAACCATTTTATGACACTTGTTTAATTAAAATTATTTTCTTTTTGTTTTGTTTGTTTTTTTTTGTATATAATAATATTAATAAGGTTTTAAGCAAAAATTAATTGTTGTAAAAAAGGTGTCAGAAATAAAGATTTTCTATTTCTATTAGTATATTTCGTGGCCCGACTCTAAACCGAACGCCCGCCGGTAAGAATGACCGTTACGGGGAGGAAATGAAATTTCTGGCGGCTATTTATCGAGCTGTCAATTGGGGCCGGTTGGTTATGAATTGACTAATTTCAGGGTGTTGATTAAAAAGTAAGTTGGAAGCAGGAGTCCCGGGGAGCTAGCACGAGGGTGATCATTGATTCTCAATTAAATAAATATTTCACGATTACGTTGAACTTTTCGTTACCTTCAATAAAAGGTATTAGAAGACGAAAAATTTCTACTCACCTTTGAGAGAAAAATTTTGAGGGTCCTGTGTTGGAAAATGAGCGATGGCGTATTCTTTACAACCACGAGCCATATGAGCTGTACAATGAGCCGAACGCCATCAAAACCATTAAGATTGGACGCCTTCGTTGGGCTGGGCACGTGGTACGGATGGACGAGGCTAGAGTATCCAAACGCCTACTCGACGGCAAACCAGATGGTCGTAGAAGCCACGGAAGGCCTAAGCTCAGATGGCTAGATGGAATCGAGGACGACTTAAGGACAAACGGTGTGATGGGCTGGAGGGAAAAGCTAAACGAAGATCCGACTGGAAAAATTTACTGGACCAAGCGTAGGCCCACCCGCGGCTGTAATGCCTTGATGATGATGAATAAAAGATATTCGAGTACATTTAACGTTTATTTGGCTCTCACTTAGTTCTCTGTCAAGCGATTTCGGGTTCATATCTCAGAGAAGAGAACGCGAGGACGGTCGCCAACAAGATGGTCCGACCAAGTGAAGGAAGGCACATCCTCTTCCAAATTTCAGCAAGTGGTGAGGGCTACTTTGGACCTTACTAGTGATCACTATCCTCAGTAATGAAGGATTAAAGAGGATGAAGAAGTAACATTCAATAACATAAAGTATCTTGAAATGTACTTTTCAAATTTGCACGTTACGTCTTGATATAATGGTGGTTATTCTACCAAAAAATATTATAATATTCTACCAAATATATCGACAACACATCTGTGATGTCTATACGACGTCCGGCGTTTTGGAAGTCTACTGGCGGAGGTGATAAATTACCACCAGGTGACTCCCATGCTCGTATGATTATTCTGCTCAAAATAAACCAATAGTCTTTTGCAGACAACAAAGAGTCATGATACAACGCATTTATTTCATATCACTTCACCTATAATACACCTTAATCCAACTATATTGTATAATACGCCACCACAATTACACAATATAACTGATAACAAACAACATTAGATTATGAAAATGAAATAAAAATACAACGTCACTGATATACGTTGGCGGGAAAAGACCCGTTTCACTTGAATTATTATTTTAATAGTATCTCATTAAAAAAAAAGAGATGAGACGAGAAGATTTCCACATCCACCCAGCGTCCTACGCTTGGTAGATGTGGAAGCATTGAGAATGGCTTGGTCTCTACTGGTATGCTCGCGACCACATGTAAGGCCAGGGTTGTATAGAGTCGAGTGGAGGGGAGCGTAGCCTGAAACGAGACGACGTCTCGCTGGAAATGCGCAAACTTGTGTCTTTTTGGGGATTGAATTTGATTAGGTTAATATTATATAATGCGCTTATAAATTCTTTCAAGTAAACTTAGAAGACTAATACTAATAAGTTATAGTAATTGATTTTGGTATGGATTAGCCAATAATAGTAATAAATGTAATAATTCAAATAAGAGAGATTCTACATGTCTATCTCAAGTCCTCTAATGTAGATGAAGCTGTATCTCAGAAATCAGTATCTGCTTCCAAAATAACCGTATCCATCAAGTAAACGATGTCAAAACAAAAACTATTTCTCCTTTGATAATCTAATCTAACGAGAAAATTACAAAAGAGTTATTTAAAAAAATTGAAATCAATTCCTACTATTAATTAAATTTTATTAATGAATAAATCTTTGGATAAACTGTATTAACATCAAGTGTCATCTACAACTAATTAAAACAAAAATATTTGAACTCGACTGAATGAATAAACTACAATATTTTATTAACGATTGTTAATTGGAACAAGGCGTTGAGAGGTATATAAATACATATAGAGAGATTGTGAAATAATAGTAGGAATTGAATAAAATATAGCTTAAGATAAGCTCTTATTACAGAGTGATGATATGATAAATATAATAAAAATATAGATGCGACATTCCGCTAGTGGGGTATAACCCTAAAATTTGTCCCCCGTTCGATATTCACGTGCGCTTTTCTCGCCGACTGCCAATCTGTCATTTCGAGTGTGACATTTAAAAATGCGCTCGGAAGCTCGTACCGTTATGGCATTAAAGCTGAAACTGAAATGACTTTTGCGTTCAATGCTGAAATTTCACGTGTGACCGATAACTGCGCAAGTAATGGCTTTTGGAGGGAAAAATTGTGAAAAATGTGTCCGTTGATAATTGTCGACTATTGACTTGTATTAAAATAATTCTATAATGTTCGAAGAATATGTCTTAAATTATTTTGAGTGATGTCATTTTTTTAAGTGTTAATTACTTTTCCCGCCAACTTACATCAGTGACGTTGTGTTTTTAATTCATTTTTATAATCTTATATAATTATCAGTTATATTGTTTAATTATGGTGGCGTATTATACAATATAGTTTGATTAAGGTGTATAAGATTATTAATAGAGTCAGGCGTTACTTTGCGGAAATCCATCACTATATGGACAGTCAAAAGTTTTACTTAGCTAAGATCCGCGACAAGCAAAACAATAACAGAAAATTAATAATGTGTGTTTTTCCGTTGGGTTTAGTGGATTTATTTGGAACTCAAACCAAAAACTTACCGACAATCGGCCATCAACTCTCCACCCACCAACCACTATACACAACACCAAACACACATTATCACTTTTCCATCTTGTAAACGACACGTGTTTCGCCCCAACACGAGGCATCTTCAGATATGGTAGACTCTACGGAAGACAACCGAAAAGTTTTCGGGAAATTTTTGGTTTAAGTTCCAAATAAATCCACTAAACCCAACGGAAAAACACACATTATTAATTTTCTGTTATTGTTTTGCTTGTCGCGGATCTTAGCTAAGTAAAACTTTTGACTCTCCATATAAGGTGTATAAGTAAAGTGATATGAAATAAATGCGTGTATCGTGACTTTTTAAGTTGACTGAAAAAGTCCATAAAAGGTTTTTGGTGAACTTGCCACCATTTTATCAAGACGTAACGTGACAAGCTGAATATTTACATTTCAAGAGATTTGATGTTATTGTATTTCACTTGACACAGGCATAATAGTTATAATTAATAGCCAACAAAGTAAAGTGATAATACTCGTAGTATAGAGCCGATTTAACCAGGGTATTTTTTTCTGGGATAGGAAGGCAAACGAGAAGGCCAATGGAAAGAAATCAACGCCACCCATAGACATCCGCAGTGCCATAGGCATTGGAGGCCTTTAAGAAATGTTTAGGCTTGATTTTTTTAAGTTCATATAGAATTAGTTATAATAAGATCTGAGTTTCTCTGTAGATATTATTCGGATAGAAGAAATCCCCAACCAAAGTACGACATATTCTTCCGAATTAGCGAAAAAAGAGGCAATGGGTTGGTCACGTCTGGCGAAGATCCGACATCCTCTGGAGTAGACGAATGCTGGTGTGGAGATCGCGTCTCGGCAAACGTAGCGTGATCTATGAAGGGCGGCTGGTAGAGACTGAAGCCGAAGATTTCGCCAGGTGGTGCTTTTTGAGAAAGGCCTATTTCTAGCAATGTGCTGCTCCTGAAGGCTCCTATTTCATATTTATATGGCAACACCGCAGGTGGTAATGTGTTCCACATATGACAGTTCGTTGTAATAAACTGCGACAACCAGGTGACGGGGATGAAACATATTTTGTGGTTCGTATATATATATATATATATATATATATATATATATATATATATATATATATATATATATATATAAAATGTTTGTATGTGTGTTGCGTGTGAAGTGACAACATACCGTATAGCCATGCTCTTCGACTTGAGGTGGTGCCAGCGCTGGTTCATCTCGTCGAGCCGCCGCTGCAGCATGACAGCATCCTCCTGCGACGAGAGCGAGCCCAGCAGCCTGCGTCCCGTGCCCGTGAGCGACGCGTACACATCGCGGTGGGTCTCGATCTCCGACTGTAGATCCTGTCACAAGAGAAATATCGATATACAGAGTGTTGTTTTTCTCAACTTAAAATAATACTGTCTATTTTTGAAGACGTGTTTCTCGGTTTACATTTAATTGCGTAAAAGGCTTGAAAGACCCACCATCAACGCCATCTATTGCTTACGGATGATATTTTTTTTAAGTATTTTTTTATGGGATAGGAAGGCAAACGAGCAGGCGTGTCACCTGATGGAAAGCAATCAACGCCGCCCAAAGACATCTACTGCGCCATAGGCAGTGGAAAAGCGTTGACGACCTTTAAGGAAAGTGACATAATGGGAGTGGGAGGGGTAGGTTAAGGGGGGTCCTCCGGAATTAGGGCTACTCACTGTACGAAGCGCGGTTGCTAAGCTACCAATCAGACGCCGGTTTTCTGCGGGAGTGTGGTACTTCCCCGGGCGAGCCGGCCCATTCGTGCTACAGACAAATAATATGCAATTCTTGACAAAGTATTCGTTTGTAGCGTGGCTCTACACTAATTCTATTACTATTGAGTTAGTCATCAGAAATAAGTCAATATAGGGATGAGATCCGATGACTTGGGTGGCCAGGGGATATTGCCATAACGGGATATTAATTTGTTATAGAAGAAATTACAAAGAGGCATGTTCTCTCTAGGCCGTGTGAGTCGTGGTGACTTATTATTGAAATGGTGTGCGTAATGAAGACAGGATGCTCTCTCAGTATTGGCAGAAAAGAATCACTAAGCATGCGTTTACTGATTATTTGACCTATAATCTGATTCTTCGACCGGACATCCTATATAAAAGAAGTTTTTAAACTGTTCAAGACTGTCGTTGTGAAAATATATGATTTCACTTTACATACATACGGTATCAGAGTTGGCATCATTTATAAATTAGGTTAATTAATGGAGTCAGGCGTTACTTTGCGGAAACCCCTCACTATGTGGACAGTCAAAACTTTTACTTAGCTAAGATCCGCGACAAGCAAACAACAGTAGAAAATTGATATTGTGTGTTTTCCTGCTGGGTGAAGTGGATTTATTTGGAACTTAAACCAAAAACTTACGGAAAAATGGCCGTCACGAACTTTCCACCCATCAAACATACACTACCACTTTTCCAACGTGTTTCGCCCCAACATGAGGCATTTTCAGATATAGTAGACTCTAAGGAAGACAACCGAAAAGTATGTCTAAATCTAAATTATATAATAGACCCTCAAAATATAAATAAATATAAACAAAATTTATAAAGTAGCACATAATATTAGCAGAGGGTACATACAGTATCTCTAAATACCACTAACAATAGAACACTGTAATAAGATTTAATTAAAAAGTTGCCTCTCGCCGGAACGTCACGGAGTGCTAATCCCCGGTCTCGGGACCCCACAACTCCTCTATTTAGTTAAAATTTCCCACTTTGTACTTTACGGGAAACTTGACCCAAACTTCCTGTGTAATAACAATTTTGGTATAACGTCTATTTTTCAACTGTACATACATACATGCATATCGTCATATCTATCACCTGTAGGGGTTGACAGAGACCACAGATCAGCATGCACTACGATCCCGGCACATCCTCCCTGCTTCCTCCTCACTTATCCATCTTTTCATCTATTCTTCCTCTCACATTCATCGTAGCGAAACGGCTCTCCGTTAATCGCTTCTCGCCCTCGTGGGAATCAGGTGGCGAACCACGTCGCCGTCATTTTTTAAAAAATTAGATTTGTCAAAATTCGTCACAGTGAATCCCACAAGCCGCAAGGGAGGATGGAGGTCAGCCCCAGCAGAGCCCCGCATGCCGAAGTAAGGCACAGTCATTTATTATAATTATTATATATTCAATTAGCTTATTCCTCCATTATCCTCTTCATTATACTTTTCCTCGCTTCATTTGTTTAATATGCTTTCCACTTAACTCTAGAATCATTCAACTCATTAATAATTTGTTTCTTTCTCATGTCATCTCAAACTCCGTTTATCTTTTCGTTCGCCTCTTTCTCTATTTACCTATCACGTAATACTCGCATGACAATTATTGATACGTGTACATGCCATCACGCCTGTTTCCCGCAAGAGTAGGCAGAGACTACAGAACTCCATTTACAACGATCTCGACTTTCTTTGGTTCATCTACACTCATCACTCTCTTCGTACAAGCGCGTCGATTAAGGCTTAAGTTCCGGAGGGCCAACAACCTACCTCTCCCACTCCCCCCCCATGTCACTTTCCTTAAAGGTCGGCAACGCTTCCGCACTGCGGATTTCTATGGGCGGCGTTGATTGCTTTCCATCAGGTGACACACCTGCTCGTTTCCTTTCTAATGCTATAAAAAAAATTAAAAAAACCGAAGCGGATAGAGATCTGTGGTCTGTGCCTACCCCTACGGGAGACAGGCGTGACGATACGTATGTATATTATCTAGAAGAACTAATCAATTACTTCTGGGATATAAAATGGAAGCACCGGATTGTCTCGAAATAATATGCGATGGAGCCTTCCAAATAAAGTTCTAACCGCATTTATCACACAATAATGTCGCGTCAAATATTGACATCGTGTGTCGGTGGGATGATGGAGCAAGTGAGTTTATTGTATGGCGAGGTGCCGGAGGTGGCGTAGACAAGGTCGCAATATTGCCGCTTTTTGCTCGCGTGCCGATAGGGGGCGCGAACAATATCAATATATCGCTGTTGGTGGTTTAGAGATGTGTTTAGTTGTATCGATATCGATATAATTTTCATTGGTGCACCACTTTAACGCCATAATCTAAGTAAAGTAAGTCGAGGATGACAATGGGTGATGGTGATCGCTTATCACCGGGTGACCCGCCTGCTCGTTTGCCTATAGTATCTAAAAGAGTTAAATGTTTAAATATTTCACTATGACGAATTATAATAAACCTGATTTGTTAAAAATGACGGCGACGTAATTCGCTGCCAGTCACGTCCTGATTCCCACGAGGGTAAGAAGAGAGTAACGGAGAGCCGTTTCGCTACGATGGATGTGAGAGGAAGGATGGCTAAGTGTGGAGGAAGCAAGGAAGATGTGCCGGGATCGTAGTGGATGGAGATCTGTGGTCTCTGCCTACCCCTACAGGAAATAGGCGTGATATTATGTATGTACGTATGTTTAATTTACATTTTGAGGAAGATTGATGGATTTAACCCTTCTTTGCATAATGGTGGATATTTCCATCATAACATTGAATGCCCAAAAATGATATAAAAGAACAAGTTTATCGTGTCTGAATACCTTTTTATTGTCCATTGCATAAAAAAAACATATCTGTCAAAAATAAGCAAGTGCCACTATCAGTAAAACGAGCTTGAAGTTGTCATTCCGCTGTTTGTATTGTAGTTGCAATAAACGTATGATTTTGTTTTATTATATTTTACAATTTCTTGTAGTAAAAATAATAATTGTTTAGTTAATTATCATAAAGAATAACATATATCTAATGATATCCTCTTTTATTTCTATTTAGTACTAAGCCAATGATCTTACTTTGCATGATAATGGTAATTTCTATCATATGGGTTTTTACTAAATTTATACTATAAATACATACTAAGATTTTTTTAACCATTTTTCCTTTAATTTTGAACATGAATTATATCACCTTGATTTATGTCACCAATAAAGAAAAAATCATGCAAAGAAGGGTTAAATTTCTGATAATTGATTTTTTTATGGGATAGGAAGGCAAACGAGCTGGCGTATCGCCATATAGAAAGCAATCAACGACGCCCATAAATATCTGCAGTGTCATAGGCATTAGGAGCGTTGCCGACCTTTGGAACTAAGAAACGTTTAGTCTTGTTTTTTGATAGTTTCCAATGACGTATAAGTTTGGAAACACCGGAGATAGCTGGTTTCACAGGCTTGTGGCGTGTATATCCTGAGCATCCTGCTCCTTTAACGAGGCGATAAGAATGAACTGTGAAATAGATCTATTTACTACTAGCACTAGTAAGCTTAAGCGATTGCTAAGTAACAGTTATTTTATTGTTTAATTGTGGTGGCGTATTATGCAATATAGGTCGATTAAGGCATATAAGTGAAGTGATATGAAATAAATGCGTGTATCGTGACTTTTTAATTGACTGAAAAAGCCCATAGAAGGTTTTGGTAGAATAGCAACCATTTTATCAAGACGTAACGTGATAAGCAGACTAGTTATATTCCAAGAGCTTTGATGTTATCGTATTTTTCTTGACACTGGCAAGATGACTTAATCGTAAACAGTGGCTCGATTCCCATTTTTTGTGTAGGATTTTTCATATAACATTTGTATTATATGAAAACTAAGAAAATGCTGAGCATTCAGGTCTTATTATTGTATTTCATAAAAACGCGATAACTTTACAAAATAACATACCAAACAATTAGTAAATTATATAGCTATTTATATAAATTCCATTAAAAACCCGTTAACTTGAAAAACATTTTTTGTTTTGTATCGCTTTGTGAAAACACTTCTCATTAATGGGTTGCAAAAATAATAGAGCGTACACGATGATAATGCTGAAGGTTTGTGACATTAATCGCTTTTTGTTCAGTCTGTTTTGTTTTGAAGTCAATATTTATAATTTATTTACCTTCAATCATCGCCGGTGCAGACTAGTTGGCACTATATTATGCAAATTGGCAGAGGTCCCTTAGTTAAACTCGTCAATGAGGCTTTGAATAGCGCGTGCTCTACGGCAGTCCATTTAGACGCCTAGCTATTTATTATTAGCATAGCTTTTAAAGGGATCTTCATTTTGAGCACATACATTAAATCACTTCCGCGTGGAATGTATAAATTTTTTATCGACATTTTGAGTCGTTGCAATAGTGGAAGAGATAGATAAGATATTTTTTTTATTTATTTATACATTTCATCCGCTACCATTCATCGCAGCGAAACGGCTCTCCATTGGTCGCTTCTCGCCCTCGTGAGAATCAGGACTTGACGAGTGGCGAACCACGTCGCCGTCATTTTTCAACAAATTAGGTATATTAAGTCGTGTTAGTGAATCCCACGAGCCGCAAGGGGGATGGAGGTCAGCCCCAGCAGAGCCCTACATACGCAACCATTGATTCCGTGGGCGGAGGGCTCCGCCACTGAGCCAATCGATCGAAGATAATTTTATTTGCAAGACAAATCTTAATTATTAACACTTTGGAATGTGGACAGTTAGAATTTTGTCTTAGCTAATATCCATAACAAGCAATTAAAAACAGAATATTAATAATGTGTGTTTTTCTACTGGAAGAAGTGGATTTACGAGGAACTCAAACTAAATCTTACCGTCAGCAACTCTCCACCTCCCAACCACTATCCACAACACCAAACACACACTACCACTTTTCCACTTTGTAAACGACACGTGTTTCGCCTCAACACGAGGCTTCATCAGGTATAGTGGATTCTACAGAAGACAACGGTTAAGTGACTTAACGGTTGTCTTCCGTTTTTCGGTAAGATTTAGTTTAAGTTCCCCGCAAATCCGCTTCTTCCAGTAGAAAAACACACATTATTTTTTTTTCTGTTTTTGTTTGCTTTTTTCCACATAGTAATGGATTTCTGCAAAGTAACGCCTAACTTCATTAACCATACTAACACTTTTTTTGTATGGTACAGGAAGGCAAATGAGCTGGAGTGTCACCTGATGGAAAGCAATCAACGTCACCTATAGATATCCGCAATGCCAGGCATTGTGGATGTCTTACGAAGCGTTGCCGGCCATGAAGAACCGTTTTAAAGGTTTCAACGTCGTATCGGTTCAGAACGACCGCTGGAGGTAGCTAGCTGGTTCAAACCATGAAGTCTTATATAGTTTATTTTCCTTACATAAACTTAGATATATTGTTTCATACAATTACAAATATGTGTTACGTGTATACGGGTCAATGAACGGAATCAGTTGCGGTTCATTGACCCGTGTCCACTACAAAAAAGGTCATTGATCCCGTTATGTCATATGTTCGAACCGTTTAGTTAAACGTTGATACAGCTTTATTTTATAGATAAGTTTTTAATTTAAACAAAATATAATATATATAAATATAAAAATTGTAGAGGTTTAGATTACTATATAATAACTGTATCAAGTAAGTTAAAATCATTCTGATATTCACTTGATGATCCAGCTTTATAGAAACATCCTATAAAAGATCCTTAGAGGTAAATAGATTGGTCATCGCAAAGCCCGGTGAATTGATAGTCATAGAGTCATAGAAAATTGATCCTCTATGACTAATCTAATAAAAAAATGGTCAATTTCGGAAATGCCACCGAAGATAGCTGGTTCCACGAGTTAAGAAGAAATGAGGAAAGAAGTTTTGGGATAAACGCATCTTATTAGTACACTGTCTATCATTCACTCTTTTCTTCAAATCATACCGTTCGTTTCATTTCATTCATCACATCATTCGTAGGGATGAAGGTATTGTTTTTGGCCATTTGAAAAATCTCAATGTAATGTCACGACATTCACAGGTAATTTGACTGTGATTTTGAAACCCTTTATTCAGTAATGGCCTAGAATGTTTAATTCTTGAACCAGAATCAGCTGATTGTTCATGAATGATTTACCAAATTAATGTTCAACCCCTGGTAATATTAAGTAATCCATTGTCCGTGTATCCATTATCCTCATAATAAAATTTCATCAGCGCCCCACTTCATTATTATTGGTGGGGCCGCGGTCGATTCATCTTCCCCTGTCTAAGGCGGTCTTTGCGGAGATTTATTGTGTAAAGCATTTACCTGAGTACTTTTATCTCAGTTATTTCGGTCAAAGAATATACCTATATTAAAATGAGAACAGACATTTCTTATTGTTCAAATTATTTTGTATATAATCAGTGTTTTCTCGATTTTTCTTCATTTGTAGAATCAATCAGGTTTAGAATTTCTTTATTTGTATTCTCTTTTTTAATTTGAAGTTATATATCTAAAAGGCGCTTTAAGAATGCCGTATGCACAGCCGCATTTGAGAAATGAATCATATGATTTACAAATATGAGAAGGATTCTCAAATTTAGAAATTTTGTATGTCTTTGAAATGGATATACACAATTCCAAGATTGCGAAAAGAAATGGTTACGTAATACTTATAGACGAGGCTAGGGTTCTCTAGCCTCGTCCATTCATCAAACGCCTACTCAACGGCAAATCAGATGGTCATAGTAGCCTAAAAGCTCAGAGCTAGATAGAGTCAAGTATAACTTGACCCTTTAAGCAGTTTGCCCGTACAGTGTACGTGCTACCCGAAATTTGCCTCATCCGGTTTGCCCGTACGGCGTACGAGCAAACTGCTTAAAAGGTTAACAATTAAAAGTGAAAAAAAAATCTTAATATTCTTATTCTATTAAGTACGGTACTTAATTATATGCAATAAAAAATATGCCCTTTTTGGAAGCATTTCTGGTAAAATAATTGACCGCTTAAATGGTTAAAGGCAATTGGTGTGAGGGGCTGGAGGGAAAAAATCGAACTAAGATCCGACTGGACAAATGTATCCAACCAGGCTAAGGCCCATCTGCGGCTGTAATGCCTTGATAATGATTGGATGATGAACAATCGCAAAAAAAGATATCTGAAACTAAGAATTCAAAGACATTAAGTCTTTACAAAAGTATAAAATAACGGTGTTCTGAGTTTTAAATAATCTTCTCGTTCTTTCATATAAATTAAATACTGGCCAGTTTGTCATAGGTTTTTTTTTCTTTTCTTTGAAGGCAATTAGTTAAAACTATTATGCCAGTGTCAAGTAAAATGGAATAATATCAAATCTATTGAAATGTCTAATCGGCTAAACAAGTTATAAAAAAGTCAATTATTACTTAGGTCAACAAAGAAAACTTTTTTAACACTAGATATACCAGCGATTGAAGTAGTATAAGTGTCAAAAACGCAAATTATTTTTACTAACAACATATATACAGTAATATAAACTTTATAAAATTAATTCTTTAGTTATAACTAGAAAAGTCATGATATCATTACGAAAAAAAAATATTACACGTAGTAGGAATTTTAAATTGAAATACCGAAAACAGTCATTTTGACTGGTCTCGTATATCTAGTGTTAAAATTACTTTTTATTAAATAATTACAATTAATATAAATATGTGTAGAGAATTTTATTCTCTCATATAATACTAAATTTTAGTATTATATATCAGAAATCAGTATGTTCCCCCAAAACAATCGTATCCATCAAGTAAACGATGTCAAAACAAAAACTATTTATCTTCCTTGATAATCTAATCTAACGACAAAATTAAAAACAAATAAAAAAAATTGAAGTGAATTCATAAAAAATAAATAAATTTAATTAATGTATTAATATTGGAAAAAGCAGTATTAATATCAAAGTATAAACATTACAAATTTAAAAAAAATGTATATAAACTTGAGTGGATATATATGTTCCATCCGCTGCCATTCATCGCAGCGAAATGGCTCGTCATTAGTCGCTTTTCGCCCTCGTGAGAATCAGGAAGTGACGGGTGGCGAACCACGTCGCCGTCATTTTTCGACAAATTAGGTATATTAAATTCGTTTTTAGTGAATCCCACGAGCCGCAAGGGAGGATGGAGGTCAGCCCCAGCAGAGCCCTGTATGCTGAGGTAAGGCACCACAATCCCCGGGGGAGCCCGACCTCGGGATGATCGGGATATAAACTTGAGTGGATGAATAAAAAGTATTTTATTAATGATTGAAAATTTGAACAAGATATATAAATATATATATGGAGACAGAGAGAGAGAGAGAACTAATAGTAGAAATTGAAAAAGAAGTTAAATATTGAAACCAGTTATAAATGCACAAATTGAAAGTTTCAGTTATTGAAACAACATTCCCATTTGTAGTGTGTACGTATAAATTTGGTGTGCAAGCAACTGGAACTGTTATAAAATATATCAAATCGCCGTAAGCCTCAGTCAGTGTGTACGGTAAACTCATCTGTCATAATTATCTAGTCTGTGGTCGGGCGCAGGTGTGCGTTTAGCTGGCGAGGCTGTATTGTTTGAATTAAAATGGCGGAGGAGGCTAGAATCCGCAGCTTACATGCATCCGCGTGAAGTTTATTTTTAAATAATTTATAACGTTAAGCCTTATCTTCAGATGAACATAACGAAGAAAAATTGGCATGAATTCTTACCATACATTTTTCGACAAGTTTGAAAAATATAAAGTCGTCAACTAGCCTGAATATTGTTAGAAAGCATTTCTAACAATATTCAGGCTTGTGAGATTTTTTATTAAATTTTTATAATCTCATGTTATTAATTGACGACAGATTGGCTCAGTGGCGGGGCCCTCCGCTCGCGGAGTCAACGGTCGCGGATTCGATGCCCGCATCGGAATTAATATATGTATGGATTACAAATATGTATTCCGACTCTGGTAAGCCCGCCAATCCGCATTGGACAAGCGTGGTGGCCCGTGCCCAGCAGTGGGACATATATGGGCTGTTAAAAAAAAATATATTATCAGTTATTAGGTGCCCTGTGGCACTATTTATCATTCTAAAGAATGAAAATCATTTCACGCAAATTATTAGACACGTAAAGAACATTAAATTAAATTTGTTCTGGATTATTTTATCCAATGTGTATTGTACCAGTGTATAAAAGTTTAAAGTTTTAAAGGGATTATTTACTCTACGGACTCTGTGGTAACAAATAAAAAAAAATACTTTTTCACTCTCTCAGCTTCCGTATTAAACGCGTAAGCTGTAAAACACCAGCACGAAGTTCCAGCTGGAAATAAACTTTAGAGCGAATGAGTAAAGATGATTACCGCTGGAAAAGTTTATATTAAAAAAGTTACGAGAATCAAACAGAGGAGGTTATCACAAAAATATACGGCGGCCATTTTAAAACTATGTAGCACAAATAAGTTGGATTATTATTCCTTTATGTTGGATTATCTTTTTTGCTCTGTATTTTAAAACTTTAGGTCTAATTTTTATTTAATGATTTCATAGCGATGACAATATATTAATTAAAAATGTAATTATGGCATATTATTTGTCTGCAGCATGAATGGGCCGGCTCGCCCGGGGAAGTACCACACTTCCGTAGAAATCCCGCGTTCTACGCGCTACCGCGCTTCGTAGGGTGAGCGGCCGAGTTCCGGAGGCTCAATACCCTTCCCCCTCTTTCAGAAAACTCAATTTTGAGTTAAGCTTGCCCTTGTATAGCTTCTTTTCTTTTAATTCTTGTATGTCGTGTTTTATGTGACCAATAAAGTATTTAAATAAAAAGCAATGAATTTAAAAGACGTCAAAATAAAGTTTGGAAATTTAGTTACAATTTCAAACGTGTTCTTCCCTGATGTGGGTTCGAATTGGATTTGCTCTTAACCTGATTATCCGGACGTCACGCGGACCCGGGTCAAAGTGACAGACGTTTGTCGCTAAGAGTGTACAAATTAACCGGTGGGATTTGTCAACCGGCTGAGGCCCACCGCGCGTATGGAATTGTTAATGAACCGGATTACGTTTTAGACCGGACAGTCCGGACAGATGTCCGGTTTTTGATACCTAACGCACGGTCACAATAGTATCTATCATTTTGATGGCAACACGAAAGTGGCCTCATTTGTGCGTGATGCGGATTTGATGTTCGAATTATGGGTTCAATTAATTATGACTTATGTGAATTATAAAAAGCAAAGTGAATTATAAAAAAAAAAGGTGTGTGTCAATTTTGAAAAAAAAATAATTCTATTTAGAACGGGATTTGATCCCAATATCTGTGTACTAAACCAAGCGCATACAAAATCCAGCAATTCTAATAGTCGATGATCAAGATCTCATTAAACAGCTAGACTTTCTATCACTGGGGAGAGATAACTCATCTCTCGGCAGTTTTTATCGCTTTTACCATGGTGTGTACCCCGAGGAATAGTTAAAAATTACTCCTAACACTGAATTCCACCACTATACAACTCACCACAAAGAAAAGCTTCATCCCCACCATTTGGATGAGTAGCGATCCAGTACAGTGCGCTTTATTCGAAACTTCTTTCCACGTACGACCACCTCGTGGCATCAGATGCTTTCAGCGGTATATTCAAGCCGATACACTACTGAAACCTTCCAAAACCAAGTTCACAGATACCTTAAAGACCGTATGTCTGTGGGCGGCGTTGATCGCTCTCCATCAGGCGACATGCTTGCTCGTTTGCCTTCCTACCCCATAAAAAAATCACACATTATATTAATACAATACAATTGTAATATCAATAAAACTGGACAACATAATTCTAAACAAAGAATTCATAAATTAAAGACATGGTTACAGAGTAAAAATTCAAATAATCCAAAGTGAATAAATCAAGTCGCAAATGACTGTGGAACCGGATCAGATGGATAATCCTTACCCTGGTAGCCGGGTTGTAACAGGATTTAACCGGATATACCCGGCCCGGGCACCTGCGATAACGACCTTAGTCGCGGTGTACCACCCACTTTGTACAACGTAAGGTACGCTTTTGTGCAACTCTTGTATTTTAACAGTTGATTTATTTCTCGTTGCGAATAAATTATGATTATTGCAATGGTCTATTATAATAATATATTTTTATCGACTACAAAATTATATGGACCAAAAATCGGCCATCAATTCTCCACCCACCAACCACTATATACAACACCAAACACACATTATCACTCTTCCATCTTGTAAACGACACGCGTTTCGCCCCAACGCGAGGCATTTTCAGGTATAGTAGACTCTACGGAAGACAACTGAAAAGTGATTGCTGGCCGATTTTCGGTAAGTTTTTGGTTTAAGTTCCAAATAAATCCACTTAACTCAACGGAAAAACACACATTATTAATTTTCTGTTATTGTTTTGCTTGTCGCGGATCTTAGCTAAGTAAAACTTTTGACTGTCCATATAGTGATGGATTTCCACAAAGTAACGCCTGACTCCATTAATAATCATAAGACTACAAAATTGTTAAAATTTATCAGATGTCAATATCAGCTCACGGCAGGCCACTGCAGGACATCTCGCCATCCGGTCTCTGCCAGCCGCCTTGTGCAGATCGTCGCTCCATCTAGCAGGGGGGCATCCCACACTACGCGTCCCAAGTCGCGGTTACCACTCCAGCACTCGTCTTCTCGTGCCCAGCCCATTGCCACTTCAGTCTGCTACCTTGAAGAGCTATGTCGGCGACTTTGGTTCTCCGGCAAATTTCTTCAGATGTATTTGATATATATTTTGTGTTACATTTCGTTTTTATCTTAAGGTTAATTTTAAGAAATCCTTTATTAATTCAAACTAAAATTCTTTGCTTTTCGACATAGATTTTGTTTTTATAACCTTTAATTTGATTAATGGAGTCAGGCGTTACTTTGCGAATATCTATTACTATGTGGACAGTCAGAATTTTTACTTAGCTAAGATCCGCGACAAGTAAACAAAAATATAAAATTAATAATGTGTGTTTTATACGAACTATCATTATTTAAACTACTTTATTATAGTACTTATTAATAAGTAATGATAGATTAAATTTTTTTTGATAACAAAAGAAAAATAATAATGGTCTTCTTTCGTGGTCTTCTTCCTCGTGTTGAGTTACGAACAAATTATAATCAAAAGTAATATAAAAATAAATTAAAATCAATTAACCACTTTAACATCCTATGTAAAAAAAATTTTTTCCATATAAAACTGACCGATTGGCTCAGTGGCGCGGCCCTCCGCCCACGGAGTCAATGGTCGCGGGTTCGATTCCCGCATCAGAATGTATATATATATATATATATATATATATATATATATATATATATATATATATATATATATATATATATATATATATATATATATATATATATATATATGTATGTGTGAATTTATAAATATTTATTCCGAATCTGGTAACCCCCCCAAACCGTATTTCCTTTCCTGCCCTTTCCTTTCTTCTCTATCCTTTTCCTTCCTCTCCGCCAATTCACTCTCAGGACGGGCTCCTCCGGGTACTCTGGTGCTTTACCTCAGCATACAGGGCTCTGTTGAGGCTGACCTCCATCCTCCCTTGCGGTTCGTGAGATTCACTAAGACGAATATAATATACCCAATTTGTTGCCAAATAACGGCGACGTGGTTCGCCACCCGTCACGTCCTGATTCTCACGAGGGCGAAAAGCAACTAATGGAGAGCGGTTTCGCTGCGATGAATGGTAGCGGATGGAGCTGTGTGGTCTCTGCCAACCCCTGCGGGGGATAAGCGTGAATATATATAAAAGTAAAATTATTTAATGAATGAATATTTGAAAAAACTGTATTAAAAACAAATGTCATCCACAAGTTTAAAATAATATATTTGAACTTGAGTGGATGAATAAAAAAGTATTGTATTAATGTTTGAAAATTTAAAGAAGTATACATGTATATGTTCAAATATACATGTATATTACATAGGGAGTTTGAATTAATAGTAGGAATTGAATAAATGTCCGGCTTTAGTGCATTTGTGTACCGGATATAACAGGTTTACGTCCGGTTACATTTTAGTTTCGAGATTGTGCCCGGTTTGATGTCACGTCTATCGCCGGTCAGACGTGCCTTACCTATGCCCAGTTCTTGCAGTGCATCCGGTGAATACTAAAGAGGCTTGTTGCATATGAATGAAGCTAATTTTACGATAGTGTCTTGGATTTGTAAATTATTTACGGCTTGATAGTCTGTTATATAAAGATAGGTCCCATCCTCATCACCTGGATGACTGTCTGTTCACCACCGTCGGACTTAGTCATAGTTCTCTTTCACGAACAGTGCAATTATGGAATGATTTGTCACATCTCTGCAGACGAATAATTTTTCGAGAATGACATATTAATTGTTTGTAGTATGAATGGGCCGGCTCGCCCGGGGAAGTACCACACTCCCGCGGAAAACCGGCGTCTGAGTGGTAGCTTAGCTATCGCGCTTCGTACGGTGAGCGGCCTGAGTTGCGGAGGCCCAACACCCTCCCCCTCTCCCTCCCACTCCCCCTCCCACTCCCATAATGTCACTTTCCTTAAAGGTCGGCAACGCTTCCGCACTGCCTATGGCGCTGCGAATATCTAGTGGCGGCGTTGATTGCTTTCCATCAGGTGACACGCTTGCTCGCTTGCCTTCCTTTCTCATAAAAAAAAAACATGCGGTGTTCCCAAGTGAATACGACACAGGGGCATTCAAGAGACTAGCGTTTGTGTACCTATACTTACTTTTCAAATCAAATCAGGGTCCCTGTGTGGCTAAAGACAAAGTTCGAGATAGTTCGTACATCAGATGTAGCGGTGGCTGGATATCTAAATGTGCCGTTATTGATGCTAGGCGGACTGTGTAGCTGGGAGAACTCATCTATCTTTGTTTGTGCAGCCTCCGTTCGGAGCATTACTCCCATTTCCACGTCGCCGTTCGGGCTCACATCCTTGATGTGTTGTACAGTGTAGAACTGTGTACTTGTATTCTATATACCATAGTTTGTTGTAAATTGAATTGAAAATATGTAATGTAATGTTCTAAAGATTTATATACAGAAGATATCAACTGTTTATATATATATATATATATATATATATATATATATATATATATATATATATATATATATATATATATATATATATATATATATATATATATATATATATATATATATATATATATATATATATATATATATATATACAGTTGATATCTTCTATGTATAAATCTTTAACACATTAAATTTTATTTTTCAATTCAATTCACTGCTGTCAGTTGGCGGGAAAAGTACGTATGTGATTTTTCTTTTGTAAAATCGCACATTAAATCTCCTTTCGAGGTAATAAAATCAGCAGCGTCAGTTGACAGTAATTTGTGACTATCAAATTGATCGGTCGACGAATCGAGCTGCAAATCTTAACTCGGTTACCGCAATCGAATCGCGTTCGCTTCACTATACTCTACCCGTAGGGCTCTCATTTGACACCGACGACCACACTAACCAACTCTAAATTGAACTGCTTCAATGTAAGGGAATGGCGTATCAAACCAGACTGGATACCAAAATGTAGCGTAAATAAATGGCGAATATACCTACGGTCCCAGAATTGCGTTTGATTAGTCTTGCGATGATAACTTGTTAGTTTAATAGCCACGCTGCAGACGAATACTTTGTCAAGAATGGCATAATATTATATTTGCCTAGCTGTCTATATATTTACTACATACTACATATTTTATGGGACAGGAGGGCAAACGAACAATCGCCTGATGTAAAGCAATCAACGCCACCCATAGACAACCGCGACACCGCAGGAGTCACGGAAGTTTCGAGAGAAGCGCACCGTAATAGATCGCCAATCATCCAGATGGTGGAGATGAAACTTTTCTTTACGGCGAGTTGTGGGGTTGTGGAATTCGGCGGCGGGAATTATTCCAAAGAATTCCTATTATTAAAACAATAATATAATTAATTCTTCTTCTTAGAGTGCCTGTCCGACCTGCGATGGTTGGCAATTAATTCAGCACAACTCTCCTCTTCCTTCGCGAGGTGCAGCAGTTCTGGAGCGCTCGCTATCCCAGTCCACTCCCTGATATTACGTGGCCAAGACTTCCTTCTCCGACCGAGTTGTCTATTTCCCTGCGACTTTTTCCATCACGATCAGTTGCAGCAACTTGTAGTATTTATGTCTCATGCTATTACCCAGGTAAGCATGTAAACAGTAGATTTTATATCTAAAATTTTGGCCACCCCTGCTCTATACAATAATAACGTACTTTGCTAATACAGTATGACAGCAGAAAAATCAAAGAGCGTTTTAAATGCAAGTCTCTACTTAAATTAACTAAATAGAGTCTAAATTAGTTCGCTTTGTCTCCCGTTTGAAACTAGTAATTAATCTAGTGTACCTACTTCGTTTAAAAAGGAGAGGAATGAATCTGTCAATAGCACTGCCGTTCGCTTGTTAATGACTCCGACTAAAAGTGCTGTTGTTTGCCTTCGACTAATTGCTTAGCAGCTTAAAACTAAGCTCACAGTAAAATAATATTGCTTTGCAGATGTAATTAGATTTAGAACAATCTATAACACAATGTCACCCATACCACAAAATCTGAAGACCAAAGTCTTCAACCAGTGCATCCTGCCCGTACTCTCCTTGACAACCTCTGAGTCGCTCAGAGGGCTTTGCTCGGAGTTTCTCTGGTGGTTATAATTCGAAATGAAGAAATTCGCCGGAGAACGGGTGAAGATCGCGACTCGGCAAACGTAGTGCGGGACGCACACCTGCTAGATGAAGCGACGATCTTCGCAAGGCGGCTGGCAGAAACTGGATGCGTGTAGCCGAAGATTGGGCTAGGTGGCGTGCCTTGAGTGAGGCCTATGTCCAGCAGTGGACTACAACGGGCTGATATTGATAATACAAAGAAGCCAGCCAGTGTTTAGGAAACCGTCAGCTCTCTATATATATAAGGTGGGTGCGTTTGTGTGGAGGCATAAAGAACTATTCAAACCGTTTATGATAACACTGGTCTTCACCGCCGTGATCCCCAAAGATTAGTGCCAGATGATCACCCCAGACTGAGTAAATATATCAAAAGCTGTCTGTTCATGCGTATACGCATCTACAACAATATACCTCATGAATTAAAACAATTGAACTCAAGTTAATTTTTAAAAAAGACTATATGAATGGCTAATAGATAGGAATATTTATAATACTAAGGACTTTTTTGCTTTAAAAGTTGGATCCAATGTATGTAATAGACGAATCAATTATAATTTTAATGACAATGTAACAGTTTTTCTAATAAATTTGATGCTTTGTAACCATAAGCGACTTATATATTTAGATCTCTATGTGTCTATACGTGTATATAGTTTATGTAGATTTGACATTATAAAAAAATAAATAAATAAATATTTATAATCAATGACATTTGTACGCCATAAGGCAATGTGACGGAGCTTTAAATATCTTTTTTCATCTTGTTACACCTCACATTATGCAAATAAAGAATTAATATTAACATTCATCTTTATGAAACTATGTGCGCGAAGTGAAGGTAGTATTCTCTCAATATTGACAGTAAATAATCAGTAAGCATGCATTCACTGATAATTCGAAATATAACCTAATTCTGTTACCGGATATATGACTACAGTTCCAAAATGTATCATCATTAAGGCGTTAGGTGCAGTTCTGTCAAAAGAAAATGCATGTGTCGTCGATAAAGCGGGAACACGCGCTCCATCCATTAATATTCATGGGGGGATGGGGGTTGGGGTTGGTTAATGTGCCTTGCCTTGTTGTCGACAAGGCATTCAAATTAATTTCATTTGGGACCATGTTCCTCTTCTACGTATATACACACTAACATAACATGGGTGATATATATGGGGATGATAAGAAAAATGGTTGGTACATAACAGGGATGGTAATCATTAAATCCACGATCACTGGTTCTTTTTTTCACAGCCTATATATGTATCACTACTGGGCACGGATATTAACCCACCACGCTTGCCCAATGCGGATTGGTGGGGTAATCAAACTCGGAATAAATATATGTAGGCGATACATATATTTATTCCGATGCGGGGATCGAACCCGCGACCACTGACTACGTTGGAGGCAGCCCCGCCACTGAGCCAATCGGTCGTCGGAATCTTTGAGATCTACCTCAACTCGTATTGCTTATACTCTTTTATTACAATAGAATAAAATTAAAAACAACTAAGTCATGTAATAAATTCACCGCATGTAATAAATTCACTCATATGCACTTATGTATTGTGATAATGAGACCCTTAGAAAATAGAATAGATCCTTTGAAAATATAAATGATATAATATTTCATCAGGTTGAATATATAATAACTTGAATATATTTAATCAAATTACTAAAGTTTACATGATTTTTGGTAATTTTGACCGAAATTCATACGACGAAGTAGGATAAAAGATAGATGCTGAATTTCAATTTTTTTCGAACGCGATGTCAATTTTAATGCATCACTTCAATTAATAGCCTGATATGGAGGCATCGATTGCCGACCGATTCTATAATATACGTGATTGATGAGTCAGTCACATATGTTGTATCGTTACATTAATTTGTAGTTTGTTTTGTCGCGCCGTTTTAATTAATTATGGGATATATGGCGCATGGCAGAATTGTGCATCAGTCAGGTACATTGTATTGTGACGAGCCAGAGGTCGTCATTATCTTTATGTCATTAAAACATAATATCATCATAAATATCATCAATATGGAGTTAATAGAATCCATATATGAACATAAAATAATTAAATGTCAAGTTTAGTAAAAGTCATAATTTCGATATATAAAGCATATAAAAATCCTTATAAAGTATTAAAAAATATAATGAAATTCAATAAAAAGTACAATTAAACAATACTTATTAAATGAGAATAACGTTTATTTATAATTCAATGTATAGAATAAAGTTTTAAGTCATTCATATAAAGATTTTATATGGCACTAAGTTGTGAGCAGTTCATGAATTAGAATCTTATTTTATTAATAACTCAAAAACTATATAAGCTAGGATTAAAATAATAATTTATTAGGCTTATGGATGAGTAGTAGAATGTACATAAAAATATCATTAAAATCTGGGGACAAAATTTTCATATAAGATAATGGCGCGGAGACGCATACCAGGCGCCTTGTATATGTAGAGACTCCGGTAGCCAAGCGCCTAACATACTTAATTACAATAGTACTGTATGGAAGTCCCATATATGAAATACATTAGTAAGATGTATATATGAAGGCAATAATAGAAAGTCTCAACGAAGAGAATATAATATATGGATAAACCTGGAATTTAACCAATATGAGATGGAGTTATATAGCCAAGTGCCTGGGCGCAGGTCTGCATTAAACCTATACCCACGTAGAGATATGTCTTAGGGCATATCATTGGAGTGTCGTTGTGGATGGTTGGGTTGTAGAAATACGACTTTGCCGTTGGTAGCGCACGCACCCCGGCTGGCGGTGGTTTGCATCTTGGTGCATGGCCCGAAAATGATATCTTCAATCTGCACGCATATTAAACTTGAGATAGAAAGGAAAACAAAAACTCACCCTCTCGAAATGCTTGATTTCAGCCAGAAGCACATAGTTGATGTGAATGAACCTGGCGTCCTCACAGGACCTCGCCTTGATCCGGTAGCCAGGCTGATTGTGAAAGTATTTGTAACCCGTATACTCCGAACTGTTAATGTCCACTTTAAGAGCACCTTTGAACTGCCAGTCACCTCCGCAGCCGTAACAGAGGCCTTTGGAGGTGTACTTCTCCCACCCCCGCGGGGGCCAGGCCAGGCCGTTCGAATGGCCCGCCCCCGCAAGGCCACTGCGAGGGCGAGGCCATGTCCCCGAAGTCTCTTTTGGCCCGAGGCCCGGTGAAGTCCTCTGCAGTTTCCACTCTTCGGCGCTCCTAGTATCAGCTGCCGGTCTCCATTTCCATTTCGAGATCACTTATTCACTATCGAGACCGTTGTTTAGTCCAAAAGTGCATGTAACGGTGTGAATAACTTATGTTCCTTTCTAAAATCCTTGGGCCTGATGACCGGCATTTATCACAGACTTGTTTAACTGTAATTATTTATTCGAAACGTCGTCACTGTAGGGATTTGTCAATGGACGAATTGAATTCCTCAATAAAAATATAGCGTTATCTCTCAGGGGATGATTGCGTTTTAAAGTTGTATCGATTCCACTTCTATGAGACTACTGATATTTTCGTAAAATATTAACTATTTAACTTAGTATGAATGACTAATGAGAATTATAATAATACTAGATGACCCGGGGAACTTCGTTTCACCTACAATTTGTGTGATCGTAACTTTTGCTGGGCGATTATAAATTTTCCGATTTCAATTCATCGAGATCAATCTACTATCTAAATTCACTTTAATCGTCACTTTTCTTAAAATAAACCTTTCTTGTTTTCAAAAAAAAACCCTGTTTAAAACGCAATATCGTTTCAAAATCACCCAAAAGAAAGGACAGTTTTGTATACTCGTCAGTAAGACGATAAGGCAGTTATGAACGCCATTTATTGACATTTTATAAGTGGTAGAGCCACGCTGCAGACGAATACTTCGTCAAGAATGGCATATTATTTGTCTGTAGTATGAATGGGCCGGCTCGTCCGGGGATGTACCACACACTCGCAGAAATCCGGCGTCTGAGTGGTAGCTTAGTTACGTACGCTGAGCTACCGCGCTTCGTACGCTGAGCGTCCAGAGTTCCTCCACCCTCCTTCTCCCACTCCCATATTGTCACTTTTCTAAAAGGTCACTTTTCACTCGCTTTGAAATATAATAATACAAATATAAATAAATATAAGTGAAGGAGTAATTAATCTTGAAGATAGGATTAAAAACGTGAATAATTCGAAAGCTCTAATGAAAAATGACGATAAAAAGCTCTTTCGTAAACTTGAAACTACTTATTAATTAGGACGAGAAAATCTAAACCGAAGGAAGGCGCGGTAGCTTTTAGAGAAATCACTAAATCATTGTGTCTCCCCCCCCTCCCCAACCGCGACCTCCCCCTTCCGCCGGTGGAACAGCATCGGAGGCCTATTAATCAAATAACTCTCCTGTGATTAATTAGAAAATCAGCAATTAGTGGGAAATCGTTAAAATTGCGAATCCTGGTTTCGCGGCTGTGGCAAGGGATAATGAATGGATCGGAAAATGTTTTAGACATGCCTAATATGAATAAAATCGAAGAAGAAGCCGAAGAGAAGAGATTTTATGTGTAAAAGATATGTAAATATATAGATGTCCAGTAGTACATATATACATATAATCCCGCCTGTCTCCCTGTAGGGTTAGGCAGAGACCACAGATTTCCATCCGCTACGATTCGACACACTTTCCCCGCTTCCTTCAAACTCATCCATGTTTTCATCCATCCTTTTTCTCACATTCATCGTAGCGAAACGACTCTCCGTTCGTCGCTTCTCGCCCTCGTGGGTATCAGGTCGTGAAGGGTGGCGAACCACGTCGCCGTCATTTTTAACGAATTAGTTATATTAAGATTCGTCAAAGTGAATCCCACGAGCCGCAAGGGAGGATGGAGGTCACCTCCAGCAGAGCTCTGCATGCTGAGGTAAGGCACTAACTGTAGTGCCTTACGGCTACTAATGCGGGAGAGTTCGATCCCGGGACGGTCGGCACGCTTGCGACTAAGTTCGTCCCTAGTCACGCATCCTTTGACACACCGTAGCGGAGAGAAAGACAAAAGGATAGAGAAGAAAGGAAAAGGTGGGGGGAAGAAAAGATGGGTTTCGACAGGATGATAGAGATATGATACTACCGCAACGGAAGACGAGGAGTGATACGGTAGTAGCTCTGGAGGTCGGGGTCGCGTACCCGTGTACCAATAACAAATACCGGTGAAGCGGCAAGGCAATATTCATATATGGGTTCTATTGACTCCATATATAATGTTTATTGTATTATTTGCAATTTAATTTTATTTATAAGTGTTTTAAATTAATATTGACGATCTCTGGCTCGTCACAATATGATCACGCTTGTTTCCCAATAGGGATAGACAGAGACCAGATACCTTCTTCTACGATATTGGCACAATTTCTTTACTTCATCCACAATTATCAATCTTTTTGTACAAGCTCGCCGGATGCTCGCGGAATAGTCAAGACAAAAAATTAAGAAAAAGAAAATTATAAACGGATTAAGAAAATTATTACTGTTTCCTATTCACCGCATCCAAAATTGAAGCCACATTCCCTATTCCCTGCCGGGTCACTTAGCAAGGGACAGATCCGTAGCCCTAATCCGGGTTTCGGCGGATTAATTTCTTCCCGCGCGGATTTTGTTCAGGATAATGATCTAAATAATTCCGCTTAGACGTTCCACCAAATCCTATAGTCATTTAATCGCTTCACGAATAGATTGGTTGAACGGGTCAATAAAAAGATTAAATTACTTTAAAGATTAATTTACTTTAAAGATTAATTAACTTTAAAGATTAATTTACTTTAAACATTAATTTACTTTAATGATTAATTTACTTTAAATATTAGATTACTTTAAAGAGTAATAACATCATTTTGTTTATTTTATTTTATTATACATTAAATTATTATTTTTTAAAAACGTCCTTAATATTATAAACATTGCCATCCATTAGCCATTCATATAGTCATTTTTTAAATAATCTTGTGTTCAGTTGTTTTAATTCATGAGGTATGGTGTTGTAGATGCGTGCATACATGAACAGACCGATTTTCATATATTAACCCAATCTGGGTTGACCATCCAGCACTAATCTTTGGGGATCACGCCGATGACGACTGACGTTATCATTAGTTGTAGGTACAAGTAAGTAAAGAAACCTTAGTAATAATATAACCTTATTTAAAATACTAAGGACTTTTTTGCTTTAAAATATCGATCGAATGTCTGTAATAGATAAGTCAATTATAATTTTAATAACAATATAATAGTTTAGTTATGTATTTAAATCTTTATGTATGTTATAATTAATGCAATTTGTACGCCACAAGTGGCAATGTAACAGAGCTTTTATACGTCTTTTTTCATCTTGTTATACCTTACATTATATACATAAAGAATTAAAAAGATAAGATTAAAAAGGGCGGCGTTGATTGCTTTCCACCAAGAGACAAGCATGCTCGTTTGCCTTCCTAGACGATAAAAATACGAAATAATTTGCTACGAGTCTCAATAGATAAATGGTTAAAGAAATATAAGTCGTAAATAAAAAAGAATCGCCGTACTTAAAAATAATGCCGTCTCGCAGTACGAATACAACTAGATCAGCACAGTTGCAGAGACAAAGTGCTGCAATACAGACGTCTGGTTAATTAGGAAAATTCCTTTTGAACATACAAATGGAGTAAAGTGAAACTTACAGCCAATTATACTGATTTTGGAATATCGCCAGGAGACCCATTCCATACTTTAAGTTGAGGAAGACACTGTTTAACTTTTTAATGATATGACTGTAATAGAATTGGAATGAAATTACATTTTTTTGTGGAAAAGAAAGACAAACGAGCAGGCGTATCGCCTGATGGAAAGCAATCAACGTTCCTTATATACATCCGCAGTGAAGAAGCGTTGCCGGCCTTTAAGGTAAGTGTCACTATGGAAGGGGAAACGGGAGGGGGTTGACCCTTCAGAACGCAACCGCTCATCACACAAAGCGCGGTAGCTTAGGTACCACTCAGACACCGGTTTTCTGAGGCTGTGTGGTAGTTCTCCGAGCGAGCCGTCCGGGGAACTAAAAGAGTTCCATTACCGCACAACTCGCCACAAGGAAAACTTTCATCCCCACCATCTGGATGAGTGGCGATCCAGTACGGTGCGTCTTTCCAGAAATTTCTTTCCACGTACCACTACCATGTGGAACTAGCTACCTCCAGCGTTGTTTTCGAACCGATACGACATTGGAAGCTTCCAAAAACAAGCCTACTCTTTCCTTAAAGGCCGGCAACGCTTCTGCACTGCCTATGGCACTGAGGATGTCTATGGACGGCATTGATTGCTTTCTATCAGGTGACACGCCTGCTCGTTTGCCTTCCTATTCAATGAAAAGAAAACCTTAAAGGAAAACTATTCGATTATACATAAATATATATCGATGGATGTTTAGCATATGTGCAAAAAATACACGGTCCGCGTTGAATTGTACGAAAATATTCTGAATAACGAGGTTATACAGGGTGGGGATTGAGGTCGTCCGCGCAAATCCCTCCGCCAGATTTTCGTCCGGGAACACTCAACCCTTTATCCACTTTATGAGTAGCAAATTTCCTGCCGGACTTATTACGGCGGGGCCGAGTTTTGTAGGCTTCGTAAAAATAAAAAGGGTTGTTTAAGCAGTTGATAAATCTCTCACAGTTTCGCTCGAAACCGATCCGTTTTCTGCGCTTATTTGTGTGATATTTCTTTTCTTTTTTTATGGGATTTGACGGCAAACGAGCAGGCGTGTCAACTGATGGAAAGCAATCAACGCCGCCCATATACTTCCGCAGCGCCATAGGCAGTACGGATGCGTTGTCGACCTTCAAGGAAAGTATCATTATGGAAATGGAAATGGGAGGGGTTGAGGAAGGGGGAGGGTGTTGGGCTTCCGGAATTCGGCCGCTCACTGTACGAGTGCGGTAGCTAAGCTACCACTCAGACGCCGGTTTTCAGCGGGAGTGTGGTGCTTCCCCGGGCGAGCCGGCCCGTTCACGCTACAGACAAATGTTATGCCATTCTTGACAAAGTATTCGTCTGCAGTGTGACTCTACCACTATTAAAATTTCACCGTGCGACACATGTGGAATCGTGATGAAACTTACAAATCGCGTGAAATGTAGAGTTTGATGGAATGTGAAACATACATCATATGATCACGCCTGTTTCCCGTAGGGGTAGGTAGAGACCACAGACCTCCATCTGCTACGATCTCGGCACAATTTCTTTGCTTCACCTGCACTTATTTCTCTCTTCTACAAGTTCGCCTGTTAAGAGTACTTTTGGCCTGGCCTTTCTTAGGTACTTCAGGAATTTGGTACAGGTATATCCTTGGTCTTCCCCTACCAACCTTTACATTGGCAAAGTAAATTTTTTTATCAGTCGTTTTTAATCCGTGATAGACCTAGTGACCATGGACCTTTTTCTTAATTTCCTTTACCTTATAACTATATGCAATAGTAAAATAGATTACATTCATAGATAGATTTATTCAATGAGTATATTTTTAAAAAAATATTATGTTAGTAAAGGGATGATATATGAGAGTGACGAAATTAAAAATGTATTATATAGGTTGATTATTAATGGAGTCAGGCGTTACTTTGCGGAAATCCATCACTATATGGACAGTCAAAAGTTTTACTTAGCCAAGATCCGCGACAAGCAAAAACAATAACAGAAAGTTAATCATGTGTGTTTTTCTGTTGGATTAAGTGGATTTATTTTGAACTTAAACCAAAAACTTACCGAAAATCGGCCATCAATTCTCCACCCACCAACCACTATACACAACACCAAACACACATTATCACTTTTCCGTCTTGTAAACGACACGCGTTTCGCCCTAACACGAGGCATTTTCAGGTATTGTAGACTCTACGGAAGACACTTTTCGGTTGTCTTGGTGTATAGTGGTTGGTGGGTGGAGAATTGATGGCCGATTTTCGGTAAGTTTTTGGTTTAAGTTCCAAATAAATCCACTTAATCCAATAGAAAAACACACATTATTAATTTTCTGTTATTGTTTTGTTTGTCGCGGATCTTAGCTAAGTAAAACTTTTGACCGTCCATATTATATAAGTAGTACAAAAATAAATTAATATTATATTGTCCTTTTTATTCAACATAAAATAGTAATCTAGTCCAAGAAAAATGGCGTAAAATTGAACTGGTATAGAAGTATTTGAGTATTTGCTCGAGACTAGATCAACCAACCCAACATCGAGTGTATTAAGCCGTGGCGGTTTGAGAACCCTCGGAAATGAAGACATCCGGCCTGGAGGCTCCCAACACTAATGCAATCTCCCCCCGGCCGGCCGCGATGAAAAATGCCCCGGGATATATAAACCTTGCCGAGAAATTGTGTCAACGAAATTTTGAGATTGAATTTGTTAAGTGCTTTAAGATTAACCTAATAGTAGGAATATTATAAAATTGTATTCGCCTATATTATAATTGTATGTAGTACGAGACACACAGGACCACACCTTACGTGTGTATCATATTATTAATATTTTTTATGGTTATGTAACGGTATTTGCAATATTATAATCACTGCAGGTGTTTTGGCTATCTTTATTAAGTAATTGCGAATGCGATTTCGTAAAAAATAAATATAAATAAAAATTACTAATAAAAAAATATATTCCATTCGCATTCGTAATTGCGAATGCGATTTTTTAAAAAATAAATATAAATAAAAATTATGAATAAAAAAATATAAATAAAAAGGTTCTCAACATTTACTATAACAATGTATTTACATATCGTTTTGTGGTTACCATAAAATATGATAGATGACTGTTTTGTAAAAAGTTACAGTGTTTCAGTTTTGTGTTCTCTCTCCCTCTATTTAATGGATCCGCAAAGTAACAAACGACTTTATTAATCACAATAACAACAGATTAAGAGTAAGTTTCAAAAAGTAATAGAACACTAGCTAGTAACCACGCAAATCGGTAACTCAGTACCCTTTGACTTGAAATGCTGCAAGTTGGCACATCAGACGGTGCAATGTTCCAATTCAATGACTCAACGGAATCAATTGGTCGTGAACCGGGGCGGGGAGGAGTTGGAGCGAGCGGCTGAATGCCCGACTCTCCGAGTCTCGGTTGTACCTCAACTAGCAATTCGCAATCGATGGTCCGCAACTATGCTAGTTGTATTAACTGTATACGTTTGTGAAGTTTGTGTTGGCTAGTAACTGTCTCTGTTACAAGCTTCGCGCTATATGTAATGTTTCTTTAAGTTACGGTGAAACTTTGGTACTAATCTGCTTTCGCAATCAATGATATGATTCCCATGATATATAACGACTTGTATATGTACTCACTAAAATATACACGATTTTAACCCTTTGCGCTCGAGTGGTGCCTCTCAGGCACCACAACATGTGATGCAATAACTCGAGCGGTGCCTGAGAGGCACCATTCAGATCGATGTGTTTATTTCTGTTTGACTTAAGGAATATCGTTTGAAAAGTCTACTTGGCCTTTTGTAGATCATTTTACGAGGTGTCTAAATGTCTTATCTCGGGTGATTCTCACCCGACAAGCCAAGAATGCACATTGGAGATTGTTTCACAAAATATCATAAGAAGCAAAATTATAGAATATAATTATTTAATAATTGTATTACATTAAGCTAATAGTGTTAAAATATACGAGTTTAAAGTGTCTTATTGTGTCTAAAATTATTTTAAGTTAACAATAACGAACTCATGAAGTAAGCGGGAGCGCGTGCGATTACTCTCGAGTTGCTGGTTCATCCGACAGAAAAGCGCCTCGAGCGCAAAGGGTTAATATTTGCGATGCGTTCATAGAATTCGTTTGTTATTTAACATTCAATGGGCTATGCAAATTTAGTATGAATTTTCCACCATTAAAAGTAACGAAATGAAAAACAGAAAAAAACAAAACTATAATATACATATAATGAATTATTAAGCAAATGAAACACGCGCTCATATAAAGCAATATTCGTGACAGAGTATTGCGTTAAGAAAATATCAGGCGCTACATAAATGATATTGGAAGCCTACATACATACATACATATCGTCACCCCTGTCTCCCGTAGGGGTAGGCAGAGACCACAGATCTCCATCTGCTACGACCTCGGCATACTTCCCTTGCTTGCAAGGGAAGTATTGGAAGCCTTTTTAATTTAATTTTAATATAACTTGAAATACGCCTTAAAACCATTTCCATTAAATGGTTTAAGAATTTATTATGATAACAAGATAGATTCAAATTCGAGTCGGTTCCAATCGTAAATGGCATATTATTTATCTGTAGCATGAACGAGTCGGCCGGGGAAGTACCACACTCCCGCAGTACACCGGCGCCTGAATGACAGCTTAGCTACCACGCTTCGTCCGGTGAGTGGTTGAGTTCCGGAGGCCTTCTCTCTCTCGCTTCTTTCTCCCTCTCCTATAAAGACACTTTTCTTAAAGTCCGGCAACGCTTCTGCACTTCTTGTTGCTTTCCATCAGGTGACACGCCTGCTCGTTTGCCTTCACATCCCATAAAAAAAATGTCTCCATTAAAATGAAAGTTTATCGAGATTTAAATAGGCAATCTATAATTAAATAGCGTTTAGTTACTTAATCTTAAAATGTTTTCGATAAAATTAATTTTAAACACAAATAATATGAAGGGACACGTAATTTAAGGTCGGAGTAAAATCCAAATAAAGATGTTCGAACATTATTTTATACGCTTTATTATTTATTTAACGAAACAATTGACGAGTGTGTAAGTTTCATAATTTATAAATTCCTGATTAATGGAGTCAGGCGCTACTTTGTGGAAATCCGTTACTATATGGACGGTCAGAACTTTTATTATACTTAGATGAGATCCGCGACAAGCAAACAAAAATAGAAAAATAATAATGTGTGTTTTTCTACTGGAAGAAGTGGATTTACGGGGAACTCAAACTAAATCTTATCGAAAAAACGGCCGTCAACAACTCTCCAACTACCGACTACTATCAACAACGCCAAACACACATCACAACTTTTCCACGCTGCACACGACACGTGTTTCGCCTCGACACCAGGCACCATCAGGTCTAGTAGACTCTACGGAGGACAACCGAAAAGTATGTCTAAATCTAAATTAGGTAATAGACCCTCAAAATATAAATAAATATAAAAACCAAAACTAAGTTAATTTATTTAATATAATTAAGTTAATATATTAAGTTAAATTATGTTAATTAAGTACAACACTACGGAAGACAATCTTAAAGTCACTTAACGGTTGTCTTTCTTTGTTTTGTTATTTTTCTGTTGCTTGTCGCGTATAGCTAAGTAAAAGTTTTAACTGTCCACATTAAAAATTCTTATTTACATGTCAAAACCTAATTTTAGCGCTCCAAAGAAGACGGAGTAATATTTTGAAAGGGGATGTGAAAGTTAGTTGAGATTTTCGTATGTCGTTGAGGAACACCTGTTACTGGAATACGTCTAGTTAGTGCATAAATTTCGATTCTCCCCGGCGGGGCTCGCGACTTCACGATTTACAGGCACACACTCCACACTTAATTATGTGGATTGGCGCAGTGCTGGAAATGTTATTTGGAGATACTCGGTTGTGGGTGTTTCTATTTTAATTTTACAATCATTCTTTTCATTCAAAGAGCTGTATATAAATAGATATAAGATAGAAAGGACAGACGTGTTTTGTAGTACATACACGTCACGCTTGTCTCCCGTAGGGGTAGGCAGAGATCACAGATCTCCATCCGCTACGATCCCGGCACACCTTCCTCGCTTCCTCCACACTCATTCTACTTTTCATCCATCCTTACTCTCACATTTATCGTAGCGAAACAGCTCTCCATTACTCGCTTCTCGCTCTCGTGGGAATCGGGATATGACGGCTGGCGAACCACGTCGCCGTCATTTTTTAACAAATTAGGTATATTAAAATTCGTCTAGTGAATCCCACGAGTCACAAGGGCGGATGGAGGTCAGCCCCAGCGGAGCACCGCATGCTGAGGTAAGGCACCATAGTACCCGGGGGAGCCCGATCCCGGGACGGTCGGCACGCTTGCGACTAAGCTCGCCCCTAGCCACGCATCCATTAGCACGGCAGTCTGTGGATTGGCGGAGAGGAAGGGAATAAGATAGAGAAGAAAGGAAAGCAGCAGATTGAGAAAACAAATAAGGTTTATTAAAATTCGTCGTAAATAAATATTAATATACGTCGTAAATAAATCCCGAAGTCCCGATGTATTTGTTTTCGTTCGAACGAACGTAACAAACATAAAAATATTTAAATTTATATTTTACTTAAGTGGCTTCTATTCGAAATAGCCGCCCGAGGCGTTCGCTCTGGAAAGCTGCTTTGCACCGATTAGAAGCACTCAGCGGCTTATCGTTCCTCTTCTGCACTCCGAGTTAAACGTTCCGTGCAGATCGTACCGACCCTCACGGTCAACTGAGTTTAGTGTACTTTCCACTCTATTTTTTGTATTTGCTACGATTCGCTACAAATCATCAGTCTATTTATTTTGTTTATCTATTCTAGATAAACTAATAAACCTTACAACTTATTAATGGAGTCAGGCATTACTTTGCGGAAATCCATCACTATGTGGATAGTCAAAGTTTTACTTAGCTAAGACCCGCGACAAGCAAAACAATAACAGAATATTAATAATGTGTGTTTTCCTGCTGGATGAAGTGGATTTATTTGGAATTTAAACCAAAAACTTACCGAAAATCGGACTCTACGGAAAACCGAAAAGTTCTTCGTTTGTCTTCCGTAGAGTCTACTATACTTGAAGATGCCTCCTGTTGGGGCGTGTCGTTTACAATGTGGAAAAGTGCTAGTGTGTGTTTGGTGTTGTGTACAGTGGTTGGTGGGTGGAGAGTTGATGGCCGATTTTCGGTAAGTTTTTGGTTTAAGTTCCAAATAAATCCGTTATTGTCGCCTTAAAACTAATGAATTTCGGAGTATTATAAAGAAAACGGCTATATTAACTTTGACCTCGAATAACTTTTGACTGAGTTGATTCATCGAAAAATGGTATCAGAACTTTCTTGTAGAACGTTCAATTCTCTACAAAAATATTTGATGGAAATTGCAAAGCAATTTATGGTTCATGAGTTATATAAATCAGGAGAAAAAAAAATGTTTTTCCTGTGTTATTCTTATGGGAAATCGCAAAGTGCGATGCGGAAAACCTTAATGTTAAAATTAAGGCTCATATTTTCAGAGGCCTATTTTGGCATCTAAACGAAACTTTTTACTTATATATATAAATATATAGTGTCGGTAGTTAGGTTAGTCTCGCTAAAACCCAAAAACGCTCGACCGATTTAAATATTTTTTGTATTTTGTTCAATCTAATACAGGGAAGGTTTACGAATTAAAAAAAATATAGGGAAAACAAAAGAAAAACTTGAAAAACGAAAAATTCTTTTTCTTCTATTTTGTTCCAATTACTTTCAAAAGATGGCGTTCGTGACGACTTTATCGTGTAACGGACGTGTTGTTATACAAAATAGTCGTTTCTTTTGTGCGATTTTGAAAAGTATTGCATACCTAAGTACTAACTAACATACCAGGCGTTGATTGTTTTCCATCAGGTGACACGCCAGCTCGTTTGCCTTCCTATCCCATGAAAAAGAAAAAATCAACGCCGTTCATATTTGCAGTGCCATATATATTGCGGACGCGTTGGCGTATGTTAAGAAATATGTAGACTTCCTGTTTCAAGGTTCCACCAACGCCACCGCTGGTTCTACAGGATAGTGGTGCGAAAGGAGCTTCGGAAAAACGGACCGGACTATATCGCCATTCATCAATATGGTGGGGATGAAACAAGTAGAAAAAATTAGTGGTCCTTCGACCCGGATATGAACCTTTGGCTTATGATTTTTTTTTGCATATGTATTGAACGGCTTTCAGTCACATTAAAATATCTCGATGGGAAAAGTCCCTTAAGTGGGTTTTCTATTTACCGATTCTCGGGTTCTGTTATAGGGTCGCGTGTTTGCGCTGCCACTTTACCTGAAACAAACAATGATTTTGTAAAGTATACGATAACATAAAATAAGTCTGTTATGAACATTAGCCAAACTTGTTGATATGGTAACACTTTTGTAGTGGTAGAGCCACGCTGCAGACGAATACTTTGTGAAGAATGCCATAATATTTGTCTGTAGCATGAATGGGCCGGCTCGCCCGGGGAAGTACCACACTCCCGCAGAAAACCGGCGTCTGAGTGGTAACTTAACTACCGCGCTTCGTAAAATGAGCGGTTGAGTTCTGGACGCCCAACCGTCCCCCTCCCCCTACTTTATCTCATCCCCTTCCATAATGACACTTTCTTTAAAGGCTGGCATCGTTTCTGCACTGCCTATGGCTTTGTGGATGTCTATAGGCGGTGTTGGTTGCTTTCCATCAGATGGCACGCCTGCTTGTTTGCCTTTCTATCCCATACAAAAAAATCTTAAGTTCAAATTTAAAGATAACCACCACAACTCTTGTCGAATGCGGATTGACGGGGTGTCCAGACTCAAAGTAAATATTATCCTGATACGGAATAGTACCCACCACAACTGTTGGTGGAGCCCCGCCACTGAGCCAATTAGTTCGTCATTATTTCGGTTATATATACAAAATAATTCGCGATAAATGTCGAACTTTCATTGTGTAAGTATCGAACAAACCTCACGAGCATAGTTATCAAAACGGATTCCATTTACGAAGTTTAAACAAAACAATCTCAAAGAGTTTACGCAAGTAATCCCGGTACCGGTATAGTACGGGAGGAGGGGGGTGGAGGGGATGAGGAAATTTCTGGGAACTCCGAGCCCCAATTAATTGAGTGAGAGAGACTGGATGCCTTGCGGGACATGCGAAATTAGAAGACTTTGCGTTTTAAGGAGATTTCCCTCGGCATTCGGCGTTCCCCCTTGTTATGAAATAGATTTGTCTTTTGGGAGGCTCTCGTGATCCGTTTATTGTCCCTGATAATATTGCTCTATTAATAATACACGAATATTAATTTCGTCTTGAACGAAGACGTCGACAAGACGATGCTTTATCTTTCTTATTATTAATGTAATATATATATATTTCAAAGGAATACAGTTTACACGGCGATTTGAAATTCAAAGGCGTTTTCAGTTTTGTAAATTCTCCGTTACCTTTCTTACTGAAACTTTGAGCGAAGGGGGGCTTATGTATCTTCTATGATTTAGAGCAGAGTGCAGGCGTCAGGTATTTATATTTTTGTTACAAAAGGTACAGTTACAGACTAAAGATTAAATAAAATATAAGATAACGAACATGCAAAAGAATTTAAGGTAAACCTGAAGTCCAGTTACAACTTGTACGTATACAACAATTACAATGAATATTTAACCATAACAATATGATGGGCCTATGATTAATATGATTCATTAGATAGCCAAACACTAAAAAACAAGAAAATTAAGACAGAAACAAAAATTAAGATAAATATGTAAGACCACAAAGATAAGTTTTAAAAGAATTTAAACTAATAATAAAAATGTATCGAGGAGATATTTTGATATCCTGTATATCAAAATATCTCCTCGACCTATCTAGCTTATAAAGCTTTGATTTTTATTTGTATATATGAAAAGGAAGACAAACGATAATACGTGAAATATACAAGTCGTTTGAATATAATTCGTATTTTATACTTAAGTTATAAGATGTATGGGTGTAAATTATTAATAATAGAGATGAATATACGAAGATTCGTGACAAACAGAATTTTTACTTAGCTAAGATCCGCGACGAGCAAACAAAAATATAAAAATAAAAAATTTTGTAATATTTTATTTTGTAATATAATTATATTACAAAATAAAATATTTTATTTTGTAATAATATAATAATATTACAAAATAAAATATTACAATTTTTTTTATTTTTATATTTTTGTTTGCTTGTCGCGGATCTTAGCTAAGTAAAAATTCTGACTGTCCACACAACGACATCCTATCATATATGTAAATCATTATTTATTCATGTAATGCACTAATAATATGGGGAAAATATGTAATGTTCATGAGATGGTAAACTGGTAAAGCTGATAGTTGTTGATAATACCGAAGCGAAGATCGAGGTGAAGGATGTCATATTATCTTCCAACAAGCCACTTTGGACCGAAAACAATGGAGACATATTGTTCGATTGAGGAGTTCTACTGACCACGATCTTCAAAAATTAGGGACCGATTAATGAAGATCTATCCTACATTTGAGAGAGGTTTGGTATGGTTTAGTGTTGCTAATAAAATTGAAAATCCCCGTCAGTCATGCAACTACGGTATCAAGGTATCCCAACCGTGAATAAAACAAATCTGTCTTCACAGCGTTTAGCTGTTACTTCCATCCACCTCCCAGCCATTTCCTACTCAATGTGTGGCGTAATTCATAAAAGTAAGCGTATAGAACTATAAATTTTAATGTGTTTTTAACAATCATCAGTCGTAAGTCACCTATCACGTGACAACAGTACTTTGTCGCTGCGGTCGTAAGTCACGTGGGAGGTGACAAGAAGAGACATGTTGAAACTCGCTCTGTGTGAAATACAGGCCTTATTAGTAAAATATCCGTAACAGAGCAATTGATATCTCTACGTATATATCACTGCCTTTTCCAATTGATTTTTAATATATTAAGCCCAAAAATGAATAAAGTCAATGAAAACTGTGTCTGTAACTACAACCTAGCAAGAATCACGTATAAAAAGCTAGCGACCGATAAGGTACCGAAATTGTATATCTTAAGAATTATAAATTACAATGTAAGTGGACAGATAGAATATTACTTAGCTAAGATCCGTGAAAAGAATAAATCTTTTCGAGGATCTTAGCTAATTAAAATTCTGACTGTCTATATAATAATGGATATCTTTTATAAGACTTCAAATTTCACACCACACACATAATCTCCTATAGTTTTATAATGAAGATTTTTTCATCATCATCAGTCTTTGGATAGCGTAGAATGATTAACAGATATTTTGTGTTTAATATTACGTTATCTATATATTTAAACAAGTATTATGTCCCATCCCACATATGTCCCATTGCTGAGCTCAGGCCTCTCCATTTCTGGAGTAATGGACATTCACCTACCACGCTTGTCCAATGCACGTTGGCGGGGTTATCAGACTCGGAATAAATATTTGTAGGCCATATATATATTGATTACGATGTGAGGATCGAACCGACTACCATACCAACTCGGATACCCGAGCCAATTGGTCGTTATAATACAATTTTTTTTTGTAAACAATTGAACTCGCCGATTCTCGTAACTTGGACCAAACGCCAACCATTTCCCGTAACCGTGCTGTCGCTCGCGAAAACACGCTAGCCACGCGAACTATTTTGCTGTACGCTCTCACATTCTCCTCCCTATGTACATTATGTGTTACTTGTTCTGGCTTACACGCTGAGTGCTTCTAGGTTTGTGGCCGAAGGAATTTCTCTAATGTATTTTCGCCGTTCACTCTATTAAATGTTTTAGTTGACTCTAGAAATTGGACGGTTCTACAAAATGGTAAATTTCAATTACAGTTTCATTTTTGAAGAAAAGAAAGATACTAAGGATTCGCCACGGAATCCTTATTGACTTTGTCACGTTTTGTTTTCTCGTTCTGGCCGATCCTTCATGATTGAAGCTAGCGATCACCAGACTTCACCCAACGGTTCGGTAGGATCTTCCATTTGTTGCGGTCGGTGGAAAATCGGGCCACTTCCACGAACCTGGAGGACTTGTCCTACTTCAGTTGGTCGGACGAACTTATCGGGGTTCTACCCCTGGATCTTTAACCCTCTACGTTGTGCACAGTTGATTAATTTTTATCTTGGTGGCAGATATTGCGTCCAAACTAAAGGGGACTGGAGGGAAAGAAGGAGGAAGAAGGAGGAAGGAGGAGGAAGGAGGAGAGAGGGGGAGGTAGAAGGAGGGAGGAGGGAGAGGGGAGGGAGGGGTTTGGCCCTCCGGAACTCAACCGCTCACCGTACGAAGCGTGGTAGCTAAGCTACCACTTAGAGGTCGGTTTTCTGTGTGAGTGTGGTACCTCCCCGGGCGAGCCAAGCCATTCACACCACAGACAAATAATATGCCATTCTTGACAAAGTATTCGTGTGCGGCGTGGCTCTACCATTACTAAAGGTTTCCGCTTTTTGCGTCGAATGTGTTCAATAGGCATGCAATGTGTCTGCAATTCTTTTGTTATTGTAGATGTTAAATGATGTTTGATGATAACTTATCAACAGGTGATCAACTTGATAAAGGTCCGCATCTTCCACAAATACATATAACATCATTTACGTTGCGGATGTAGATCGGAAGGTAGGTAGGGGGAAGACCAAGGAAAACATACCTCGAAGTGCCGAAGTTTATTGGAAAGGTTAAGACTATCCTCAATCATATATGGACAGTCAAAAGTTTTACTTAGCTAAGATCCGCGACAAGCAAAACAATAACAGAAAATTAATAATGTGTGTTTTTCTGTTGGGTTTAGTGGATTTATTTGGAACTTAAACCAAAAACTTACCGAAAATCGGCCATCAACTCACCACCCACCAACCACTATACACAACACAAAACACACACTACCACTTTTCCACCTTGTAAACGACACGCCTCAACACTAGGCATCTGCACGTATAGTAGACTCTACGGAAGACAAACGAAGAACTTTTCGGTTTTCCGTAGAGTCCGATTTTCGGTAAGTTTTTGGTTTAAATTCCAAATAAATCCACTTCATCCAGCAGGAAAACACACATTATTAATTTTCTGTTATTGTTTTGCTTGTCGCGGATCTTAGCTAAGTAAAACTTTTGACTGTCCATATAGTGAGGGATTTCCGCAAAGTAACCCCTGACTCCATTAATAATCTATCCTTAATCGGCAAGCTTGGATGAAGAGATTATAAGTTTGGAGTAAGCACATACTTTATGCCAATATTGTAGCAGATAGCGATCTGTGGTCTCTGCCTACCCTTACGGGGGACAGGAGTGATGATATGTATGTATTATTAAATATGAAATGAGTTTTAACTGAAAACTCTCATGTTATCAGATCACAAAGGCGGTTCATTTGCTTGATGGAACCAGTCTCGGCTTAAACGGGAAAAATCACTTGTGAGCCGCACCTATCCCACCCATCTTCGTGATACAGTTGATAATGCAATGAAAAACACCGCTATTAAGACAAACAAACTTTAGGGTTATTTTACTTTGGGTTTTCATGGTTTTTTGTCTATAATAATTTTAAATATTGTTTTAAAAAAATTCATGTTGTTCCTCGCCTGTGTCGCGGGTTCGATCCCCGCATCGGAATAAATATATGTTTCTTTTTTAAATATATTCACGCCTATCCCCCGCAGGGGCTGGCAGAGGCCACAAATCTCCATCCGCTACCATTCATCGCAGCGAATCGGCTCTCCATTGGTCGCTTCTCGCCCTCGTGAGAATCAGAATAAATATATGTATGGATTACAAATATTTATTCCGAGTCTGAAGAATCAGCATTGGACAAGCGTGGTGGGTTAACGTCCGTTACTCCAGAAATGGTGAGGCCCGTGCTCAGCAGTGGGACATATATGGGCTGTTAAAAAAATCTGCTTATGCGAAAAATCGTTCATGTAATTGTAGTAGTGATCTATAAGCGTGTATTGCACGAACTTTTAGTCCGTGTGTATCGATTACAAATGGAGGGTTATCGGTGAAACCATCGAGTTCGAAGACTCGATGGGGCGTGAATTATGTGGGTATTTGAATATCTGCGTTACCCGCAGAGATTTATTGCGAAACATTCACAATACGTGGAGAGCTATACGGTCGCATTCGCTCAATTGAAACATCAACTTTGTAATGTTAATGTCGTTATGGATTCAAATTCATATAAATTACATTTCATTTGACTACACTCAGTCCGCTAACAATCAAGCTTTACCAGCATTTACTAATGAGGATCCTCTGGACGGAGAAAAAACAGCGAAAGAAACTCAGCATGTATCTCTTTTTTGCGTATGGATAAAACTTTATAGTCTTGAAGATAAACAGAAGTTTCTTCGATTCATATAAATAACATTTCATTGGACTAACTTCAGTCCGCTAACAATCAAGCTTTACAACTATTTCATAATGAGGTTCCTCTGGGCGAAGAAGAAACGGCGAAAGCAGCTCAGTATGTATCCCTTTTCTGTGTATAGTTAGAACTTTATAGTCACAAAGATAAGCAGAAGTTTCTTAGTGATTTCTGACATAACAATTTAAAAAGTCATTTCTACGATATCTATTAGCCACTTACGTCGTCGGATCTCATCTACCTACAAAGTAAAGTCTATGAAAAACCCGATCATCGTCACTATCATCATCATCATCTCAGCACTAGAAGAAATATCGTCCGTGTGATTAACAGCATCCAACGTCACTAGTTCAGCGAGTGGCACAAAATACTGTGGCTAGATTCCTAGGGTGTGCCCGACGTGGCGGTCTACATTTAAATGAATTAATTAAAAAAATCGTAGGCAATCATGAGGATTGCCGACAGAAGTGAAAATTTAAAACTGTATTTTGAAATTTCAAACTAATTGTAATGTTAAATGCTGCTACTACTAAAGCATATTGCTGACGCGAATCACAAAACTTTATCCATCCGTGAAGTGCCATTAAAGTATAATTAAAATATAAATGTACAATGAAACGAAGAAAAACTTAATATCTTCTTGAAGAATTTTATTTGAAGAAGCCCCCTAAAGATCTTGGGTGTCGCTGTAAGCAGTACGGCTGGCACGCCACAGTACGTAGGCAGCTGCGCGCTCATTAATATATTTAAAGTATGTCTATACTCATAGCTATAGCATGTAGCTTATAATTATAGTAGCCTTAAGCATTAGCATGTAGCTGACGCGAACTCATAGATTTTTTTCCCTATCCAGAGTTGTGTAACGCGGCTATAGAAGTTTTCACTGCAAAAATAAAACCCGCGCTTCTCTTATTCGTAAAAGTTATTGAATTTTATTTATATCCTTTCTAGTTTTTTTATTATTTACGCTTGAAAACATAATTCTGTCACCAGATACCCTATGAGAGATGATGTACTCCTGCTACAGCTTGTTATCTACCTTGAAAATGCTAGTATATTATTATAGTAATGTACATAAAAATTTCAACATATATACAAATTTATAATCTGCATTGGTGTCGTTCGCCGCGTATCACTCACAATTAGCAATATCACAAACCGTTCAATGGCCGAAACGGTAATAACAGCCGAACGACCCCGAGCTATTACTTCCAATTATTTATTCAATATTTATTACCTGGCAACATTGTCACGGCATATCGTTGTATTGCATGAGCGCACACCGTAATTGAGCTAAATAAGTCAGCGGAATCAATGCTAAATTGCATACGTAGGTAAATTTGATATAATAAACCAGTGAATTTCTATATATATTTTACTAAAAAAGTTGTGATTAAAGCGATTGGCAAAAGAAATTTACGTTGCGGATGTTGATGGAAGGGGGAAGACCATCCCGTGGGGGAAGACCATGGAAAACATATCTATATTATTGTTTTTTTTAAGAAAGGGCAGTTCAAGAGTACCCTTAACCGGCGGGCTTGCATGAGGAGAATGATGAATGTGGAGGAAGCAAGGAAAGTATGCCGAGATCGTAGCAGATGGAGATCTGTTGTCTTTGCCTACATCTACGGGAGACAGGCTTGTTTTTATAAAGGTTCTATCTATCTTCTGTACTAAAATTGACAAACGCAAATACCATTAGGATAGACAGCTAAGGTTGAATAATCAATAAAAGCATGCTTACGAACTGATTTCTGACAATATGGCGGTTTCAACAAGATGGCGTCACGCCTCACAATGCTTGAGAGATCATGTTGTTCTTTCTGATTAATTCCTGGAACGTTTCATATGAAATTCAAAACATTCCTCTTTTTATCTCAAATAATCCATAATTTTAAATTATTAATAATTGACAGAAATTATATAAATCGAGAAAAATTCGAGACAAATATTGTTGGCAACCGCGGTTGCCTGAAATCAAAGTTGGGCTAAAATTTCCTCGCCCAGTAAAATTCGTTTGCTAGCTACCTTATTAATTAATATCGGTTATTAAATTAATAAGCTGTATCGCTGATATCCCTCGGCAACCTAGGTCGCCGGAGCTATTATATGTACTTTGTACTTTTTTGTGTGGGTACTTCAAAAGTAAAGTCTATGAAACGTACCCGATAACCATGTCAGCTCTAAAAGAAATCGTTTTGCCTCTTTATTGGTATATCTAATTCACCTTACTGTCCAACCATTGTACTCAAGCAGAGCGGAGCTAAATTGTTACATTAGGCGAGAAAAAAAGTCCATCCTCCATCGTCGGTGTGATTTGTAGCTGTCGACGGATTCGTTCAAGCCATCGGTCTCACTGGCGTCGTTTGGAGCAGACCTTCCCTCCCCCCCACTCCTCTCGCCCACCCGACTGTCAGTAACGTTTCTACGAGCATGGACCGTGGCATGATTGCAGTTTATTAACTTCCGGTCTCCAAGATTATTGTGTTTGCTCGGAAAAATCGGAAATTGAATCTTCGAGTGTTGTACAGACATTGTTTTCGGCTATCACAACAAAGTGAATATAGATTATTGTGTAACTTCGTTATTGTTGTCCTATTTTTGTAACGGGACTGGGCATGGGATGGCATACGAATTGCCGTATATACTTTCTTATTCTTTTTTACTTAAAACATTTTAAATTATCACTATGTACTGTGGACATCTAGGTTCTTTAGGGGGTTCTTCAAATAAAATTCTTCAAAACGATATTATTTTTGCGTTTCATTGTAAATTTATATAATATCTTATACTTTATTACAACTTTTCACTTATATATATATAGACGTCAGACGTACCAATGCATTTTGTTTTATAAAAATTTCTATTTATAATAATACTTTTATTCCTCCATTCAAGTTCAAATATATTTTATTTAAATTTGTAGTGGACGAAATTTGATGTTAATATAGTTTTTTCAAATATTAATTCATTAAATAAATAAATTTTATTTTTATATGGGAGTAAAAAATCTCTCTTATTTATATATCTTATTTATATTTATAGGAATAAATAGAGGTCAGTGACGAAGCTTGTAGATTGCTGGAAAAAAGACTTTATTTTTGACTTTATTTTTTTTATATTAGTTGTTTTATTAATTAATTTATTTGGAACAAATTACTGTCGTAAACATATAGTATGAATACGTAATATATAGTTAATACTTGAGTTGATACTTTTATAATTTTGTATAAAATGTTATTGCTGTCGAAACGACTGAAAGGCATCATTAATTTACCACAATCGATAGGTTTATAAAACGAGCAAAAATAATTGATCAGCCGACAAAATAAATTGATCTCATATAAGTCCCAATATACCCAAGTAACTGTGATTCCGGTCTCTCTTGTAACAATTCGGAGGACAAACAGCGATCGATGGGTGGGTCCTCCTGGCGCCCTGTGAGGACATCAATCACGTCCCTCGGACCTTCCAACTTTGACACACTCTGCGATTTGTCAGACGAATGTTTAGTTAATACTCTGCGGTTACAGAAACCTCATCAACGACTGGTTTGTGCAATAAAACAGAACAAATGAAAATGCTATCTTTTTTTGTAAAAATATGGCTTCGACTTTAGAAAGGAAAGGAATGAAGATGAATGTTAATAAGATGAAAGCAATGGTCTTTGAAAGAGAGGACAATACAACGCAGTATGAGGTGCTGATTGCAGGAGAAAAAGTTGAGCAAGTGAATGAGTTTGTATATTTGGGGTCATTGTTTACAAGAGATGGAAAATGTGATTGTGACATTGAAAGGTGAGTGAAAGCTGGTAATCAGGTTAATGGAGCCCTGCACTCCTTTATGAAAGTCAGAATGTGTCTAAAACGGCCCGACTGGCGGTTCGTCGGAAAGTGCTTGTTTCGACTCTGATGTACGGTAGTAAAAGGTGGCAGAAGAGTCATGAAAGCAGACTGAATGCGGTGGAAATGAGAGCATTGAGAAATATGTGTGGGGTAACTTTGAATGATAGAAAAATAAATGAAGATATAAGAAAACGATGTGGAGTAAACGAAGGTGTGGTGATAAAAGTTGAGAAAGAGATGCTTAGATGGTTTGGGCACATAGAGAGGATGGATGAAAGACGACTGGCAAAAGAAATTTACGTTGTGGATGTGGATGGGTCGGTAAGGGAAGACCACGGAAAACATACCTTGACGAAATTGCCGAAGTTTTTAAGAAATGCCAGGTCAAGGGTACCCTTAACGGGCTTGCATGAGGAGATTGATGAGGTGGAAGCAAGGAGAGTATCCGGAGATCGTAGCAGATGGAGATTTGTGTTCTCTTCTTACACCTAAGGGAAACAGACGTGACGATATGTATGTAGAATTAAGAAACTATTAAAGTTATATTCTAAAATATATTTTACATTACACAACTTTAGATTGCATTAAATTATGATTTATGACATCGTAACAAATATAATATACCATTTTATTGGCACGTAAAAGCATGCCCGACTGTAACTCTACATTTTCACCTTAGTACTTTGTATAGGGGTGTGTATGGTACTTAAGAATGGAGCTATACATACCTGAAGATATATTTGAGTAATAAAGTCGTTGTTATTTATTCTATGGTAAGGGAAGAAGGCCACGTTTATCATTACAAGATATGGCCAAACATACAA